>PVJI01010599.1:0-17500 GCA_004026765.1 Micronycteris hirsuta
ATGAAATTTTTATATTCCAGCCCTGGTTTTACCCATACTTATCCATCTAGGTTCCCTACAAATCTAGATAAGTCAATACTCCCCGTTCAGGATACAGCTTCGCATAGCCTTAGTACACACTATACCCCAGAGTGCACACAGACCAGTTTGCAGATGTAGTGATAAGGGAAGAGGAAATGAATTCTCAGCTACTAATAATGACCCATGCAGAGGACTGAATAAAAGAAGCGCCTACTTCTTAGAGGAGCAAAGAGTTGTGAGCATCTAAGAACATTTCATCACAGGTTCTGGGCCACATAGGCATGATCCCGATGTGTTAAAGCAAGTCACTGAAGGGAAAGAGAATTATGAGAGTAGATAGAAACACACAACGACGGGAGTGAAATACTAACAGATGACCTGACCAGCCTGAATTTGAGATCTAACGCTTTCTTCCAGTCTTCACTCCTAACACCACTCATTCTCATCCAAAGCTTACCAAATTCTAGACCACATCAGAATTGCTTGAAGATCTTGTCCCAACACAGATTCCTGGGTCCCATCCCCAGGGCATGGGGTGAGGACTGAGAATCTGCATTTGTAACACATTCCCAGGGGATGTTGATGGTACTACCTCTCGTGGTCCATACTCTGAGAAACACTGATCTGAACCACTGTTTGTTCACAGCCTCAGGGAAGAGATGTGCAATGGAAGTGTGGAGAACAGTTCTGGGATTCAAATTGCAAACCAGTGACTCTGGGGGAAATGTTGGGTTGGCCAAAATGCCCACTTAGTCTTTTCTGTAAAAGACGTATTTTTCATTTTCACCAATAACTTTATTGATTTGGATATTTGGAGTATGTTGGCTACCTTCTGCATGGTGTAACATTGATCGTTTTCAATTAATCGCTATGTGATCGCTATCAACCCGACTGGTCTACCCGACTGGGGAGAAATCGCTAGCACAAAACTTCTCAAACTACTTTTGACACATTTGCTCAGCCACAGCACCTTCTCCATACACTGCACAAACATTTTTCTTTTTGCATTTTAGTTCCATTTTTACCTTTCTTGAAATAATGTGACATAATGTTGCATATTTTCTTCCATTTTCCATATTAAAATGGCTACACAAAAATTCACCAGTTTTGATCATTTTTTAAAATGCTCAGTGATATGACAGCTGTCACAATACAATCTAACAAAATTGTTTCAAGGGAAGTTAAAGACAACTAAGTACTGTCAGAGCCATCTTCCAGGCAAAACCGAACAAACTCTTTGGCCAACCCAATAAAAGGACACTTGGCATGGACAAAGATTTGGAACAATACCCAAAGAACTAGAGGCCAGTCTCCTAGGTGGATCTACTGGAGCTCAGACGCTGTGAGGGTCCTGAGAAATGAGCCTAGATTCTGTCACCCCTACTACTGAGTCTAAGGATGGAGGAAGGGGGAAAGTAACAGTGTATGGGATGTGAAACCATAAGAAGCCATGCTCCAGCCCCCAAGTAGAGCCCTGGAAAGGTGGGAAGACCTGAGGAGATACGGTTCCATGGCATGTCTGAGTCAGGAGTCGGCAAACTTCTTAAAGGTTCAGAGAGCATGTAAGCCTTTGCATATCGTATGGACTCCGTCACATTGCTCAATTCGGCCGTCAGCACAAAGGTAGTCACATACAACATGTAAATGAATGAACATGGCTATGTTTCAATAACAGTTTGTTTACATAAACAGGCAGCAGATTGGGTTTGGCCTATGGGCTGCAGTTTGCCTACCTCTAAGAGACACAGCAACTGAGAGCTTCCTACATGCCAGCACATTCTAGGAGACCCAGAATTACACCATGAATTTGAGAAGAGCATGGAAGTTGGAAAGGACCTTGGGCAGCTTCTCTGAGATTCCAGTGTCCAGCATGATTTGAAAGCTGCTGAGGCCTGGCTGGTGTGGCTCAGTGGATTCAGTGCCGGACTGTGGACTGAAGGGGTGCCAGTTCAATTCCAGGTCAGGGCACATGCCTGAGTTGCAGGCCAGGCTCCCAGTTGGGGGTGCGCAGGAGGCTACTGATTGATGTTTCTCTCCCCCTCTTTCTCCCTCCTTTCCCCCTCTCTAAAAATAAATAAAATATTTTTTAAAAAGAAAGTAGCTGAGGTATCCCCAGGCCTAAGGGGCTTTGCCAAGGTCAAGGGATGCTAGGCCCCTCTTCCCCACAGTGTTGAGAAACTAGGCAAGCTTCCAGATTATAATCTT
Source organism: Micronycteris hirsuta (assembly GCA_004026765.1). Taxonomy (NCBI): domain Eukaryota; kingdom Metazoa; phylum Chordata; class Mammalia; order Chiroptera; family Phyllostomidae; genus Micronycteris; species Micronycteris hirsuta. Next base: position 2,227 of record PVJI01010599.1, read on the forward strand.
CAGCAAAGGGGAGATGGGGAGGGGGACTCCAAATTTATTGTTTCTTACTGTTACAGAACAGGGGTTCGAGATAGAAACTGATTTATTTTTAGATGCCAGGTTTACATCCTATTTCCATGTTTGCAAGAATGAGCTATTTTACTTTTTTGTTCATTTGATTTTTTTTAATACTTACTGCACCTCACCAGCCACGTTTTACATGCTCAATGACCATGTGCGGCTAGAGGACACCACACTGGACTGTGCAACTTTACACCAAGGTCTTCTCTTCTTCCCCTTTCAGAGCAACTGGACCAATCCCACCAGCCCTGCCTTGACCGAACTCAGAGTGAGTTAAGACGGTTGTTGTACGAGGAGAGTGAGACTTCCAGCTGCTACGGGCCAGGGAGGAGGACGCAGAAAGACATTTTTAAAAGCCTCTGTTTAGAGGTAGTGGTGAGAGCAAGAAGACAAAAGACCTCATGGGACCACCATTTGTAGGGAATTTGAATAATTCAGGTTAATATCAAGGTCTGTGTACATGACCATTCTGGAAAAAACCTGCACCGTGGGTTAATTAAAAAATCTAAATGTAGCAACATTTCCCAGCCATTACTCACTTTTAATAATTTTCAAGTAGAAGATTAATAGAGTAGTAAATCAATGTTATTAAAATAATTTACAATTCATCAAGAATAAAGAAACAGAATAACTTGATATTCCCATTTCTAAGAGAACCACTACATCTATACATACATACATACATGTATGTATGTATGTATGTATGTATACACACACACACGAGAGCATATCGTTTATAATTCAATTACTGTCTATGGGTAAAGATTGTTCAAGGTCAGATGGTTCGCCCAGACACTAGTGCCTTCGGTCCAGTGATGGGGTGCTGAGCAATTCAGGGTACATTGAGAGACCTGCTGTATGCTGAGTGATTTCACAGGGTCTGTGTGCTTCATCTCTAGTCCAGTGGATTTGGAAGTCTAAGTAACACTCAGAGACTGGGTCCCTAGAATCTTGGAGACCAGGCCAAATCTGGGAACATAGAGTTGAAGGTGGAGTCAAGAGGCTCTTCAGTGGGTCTGTGGAATTCGGGGGGCTGCTGGTGACACCGTTCCTATGATGGTAACAAAACACTGCATTTCCATGGACTAGAACAGCTAATGAAGATCACTTCCTTTTAACTTGCACCAAAACAGGGAATAAGTCCGTCATAGATTTCTAGATAAACATAAAAATGATGTTCTTAAATTCAAAAGATAATATGTATTTTTGTGTTTTAAAAAATGAAATTCATGAGGTTAAACTGGATTATCATGGATGTCTGTTTGGGCAACATTCCCCTCCCACCCCCTCATCTCCCTAGGTCGGCACAGTCCTGTAGAAAAATATTGTGAGCTGCATACACCATTTAAAATTTTCTAGGAGCCACATTTACATAAGGAAGAACAAACAGATGAAAATCAGAATATTAAAATAATATTTTATTTTATCTAGTATATCAAAAATATTCTTTCCAAATGTAATCAATATAAAACATTATTATTGAGATACTTTATATTTTTTACACAAAGTCTTTGAAAGTTGGTGCCTGTTTTACACTTAGAGCATGTCCTGGGCCACGTTTCAGGTGCTCTCAGTAGCTATAGTGGCTAGGGGCCACCACACTGCCTCCAGTGATGCTATGTGATCACAGTGGAGCAATGAGAATCAAGACCTGCTCTCTGTCGACATGGCCGGAGGAGCACTCCTCCCTTCAACCAGAGCAAAGCTGCTTCACAAACTGAGTTCAGTGCAGTCGGCAAGTTTCACTGAATGGAGACACTTCCTATCGCTGATTTAAACGCATGACGTGTGCGGATACTGGTTATTTCCACCCGCAAAACAGGGATGATGCTTAGCCGATAATGACTGCTAAGTGTCGGACAGCAAATATTCAGCATGATACCTCACACTGATCACGTCCTTTATCATTTTGTCTTTTAAAGGAAATTGAAACCTTTAAAAGCTTTCTTGCAACTGCATTCTTTTTTATTCTTACATTTGATAAATAGCATATGTTTGGGAGGTGTAGAGCAGGGGAGGAAAGACTCATGTCTTTACAGCTGATGTGTTCCCAGGGAAAAATAGTTGGAGCAGAGGAGAAAGGGAAGAATCTTCCCGCAGCCCCATCTTGCCTGGCTAGTCAGAGCCTCTTGCTGCATGAATATTTGGGCCAAAGTGGTTGGTAGCACCTCAGGTCACAAACTGCCAACTAGGAGCATGACACTGACAGGCAAGATTAAACTCTGTTATGAAAAATGTAAAATGTAAAATAAAAATACGGGTTAGGCAGTATGTTAAAGGGTTTGCTGTCCTCTGGTCCCAGGGGAAGGGTAGGCTGCTTTCCCAGGTCAGCAGGCAGTGAGCTTGGGAGTGCCCAGGAGTTAAAAGGTATGCTTCTTAGAATTGCTCTCGCTGGTGTATTCACAGCAAAATTAGTGACTTACTTGCCAGGTTTTCTTAGGATTTAAGGAGGGTCAGTGTGTCTTTCTCTTCCACCACAAAGAGAACAAAACATGCAGACCATTTCGGCTAGATTGTCTGGCTTTGAACCACACTGATTGATAATTTCACAAAACATCCCCCATGCGTGGGTGTGTCTATACAACCTCAGCCAAAGTGGACCAGGCCAAAAATGTTTTGCCACCTGAAAGGAGCTCTTAGGCTGACAACCTCTCTTGAGAAATCACAGCCAGGACCAGTGGGCAGAAGTTACCGGAAGTCATTTCCAATTCATTATTTGAAAAGTATTGCTAAAAATCAAGGGTCCCACAATGGCGTGGACTGTGGGAGAAGAGAGCTTCAAATCAATGGGTCTGTCTAAGCAGAGAGTAGTGGTCATTTCTCAGGCAAGCTGCATTGGGAAATCTAACATTCCATAAGGTTCATCCCTTCCATCCACATTCACTGACAACCTCTATGTGGTCAGCGCCGGGGTCACGGGAATGAAAAGGATGCGGTCTTGGCCCTCAGGTAACTCCGATGGTCATGATTCTGTCCACAGGTGGTGTCTGAAACCATAGGGTTAAGTCTCAAACTGGATGGTTTTGAACGAGCGTTCCCCATTCTGGGCCCCACGTGCATGTAAGGCAGACAACTTCAACAAGGCAGAGAAATCAACCAAACCACTAGCAATAATATCTCAGGTATGCCAGCCTCCCTGCCTAGAATCCTCTGCTCCCTCCACTTTATTTTTTTAATATTTTATTTATTTGTTTTTAGAGAGAGGAGAAGGGAGGGAGAGAGAGAGGGAGCAGAACAACCATCTGTTGCTTCTTGTACATGCCCTGAGGACGAAACCAACAACCCAGGAGCATGCTCTGACAGGGAATCGAACCGGCAACCTTTTGCCTTGCAGGATGACACCAAACCAACTGAGCCACACTTGTCAGGGCTCCCTCCACTTACTTTATATATTATCTCTCAAGCGCCAATCAGAGCCTTACCTCCCCCAGAGTCCCTTCTTGGACAACTCAAGCTAAGGTGATCTCTCCTTGGAAATCCTAGTACACATACAACCAACACCATTATGCCATAGTCATTTCATGCATTTTTATCAGTAAGCTTGTAAAGTTCTTAAAGTTCAGGGGCAACACAGTTAGCATTTTCCGTGTCTTTAACGCTGATAGATTTCTGTGTGAATGGTGAAAAAACATTTATCAAATTAGTTGAAAATTCAAGAGCATTAAGAATATTGACAAATCAAGTATACTAAATATAAATGACACCAAACAAGAAAAACAATGAGAAAGTATGCCCTGGTACTTAGGAAACTGTAGTACATATGAAGAGACACAGAAAAAGAACACAGAAATGCATAGACACAAGCTAGAGAAATTAAAATATTTGTTGAATTACTAAATTAACATCTAAAACTCAATATATACATACATTAATTGGCATTAGAAACTCCGCACATACCTGACCTGGGGTTGTATATAGTTAATACAGAAGGCTTTACCGGCTAATTCAATTTTAAAAACATGGCCCTATTGTGCTCTCTTTCCCTAACAGAGGTTTTCTGTTGTTGTTGTTTACTGATTTCGTTATAAAATTAACTCAAATCTCTCTTGACATTGTCTAAGTGTTTCTTTATGGCACTCAAACATTCTTCAATAACGTAGGCCAATCAAACACTATGCATAAGTCAACCAAAGCTTTCCCTCTGGAAAAGGCTTACCTCACTTCCAGTCCCAACTGAAGGTTACTTTCAGCTGGTATATTTCAATTTTCTCATCTTTCTACAAATTCAACCCATGGTATAATTTTCATTAAAAACGAAAACATAAATATTGTATGTTTCATTTCATATGTGTAGGAAAGATACTAAAAGTCCATTGACACTGCATTTTAGCTCGTCGAAAAATACAATATGATTTCTCTAAAGATCTTTTTTAAAACTAAGGCTTTTTAAAAAAACATCCTTATTCAAAAATATAATTATTGAAGTCATGTTATTTGTTTGTGCTGCTAGAAAACAGAGATGAAAAATGCAGTCACCTAAAACTTCCAAAGCTAAGTAGAAACAATAATCCTGTCTTACCCTAAAGACTGGTTCACCGCAAATTTCAAGGAACACGGTGAACAGAAATAAGGTATCCTTACTTTTATTTATCTTCTTCCCTTATGCAGATATTTATGTCAAGGATATAAAACCAACTTAGGAAAAGAAAGCAGAGGAGTAGGTCATGGCAGGCAGGCAGGCATCAGATAGACAGACGTCTGCAGCAGCCTTCCTACCATGGCTGAGAGAGAGGAATGACCACCCTCATGGCCAGCCCCACCCCTCAAGATACAAACCTCAAGAAGGAAAAAATATAAACAATAGACCCAGCCTTACCAGCTTGGAGTATGGAGGTTACGCTTCTTAATAGTCACATTATAAGGTGTCTGGGTCTCAGTATGCCTATGAAGAGAATATTTCTTCCATATCCAGACTACTTCGCCTTGGATTTCTCTGAGACCTCCAGTGGTGCATACACAGCGCAGTGGCCCACATCCTAATTTCTATCATTGCCTGAGAAGAGAAAGCTAAAATCCTTCCTCAGTCACCCTGAAGGAGCTCAACCCCCTTTAGCTCATGTCACTCTTGTGTTACACTGGGTGCCTTCCTTGCCCCCAGCCAGACAACCTTCAATGACCTTGACAAGCCCTGCCTCTGGACACCTGGAGACCAGCAGTTGCTGAAGGAAAGGGCCCTGGTGACCTGGGATCTTCATCACCGTCTCTGGCCTAGCAGCACTTTCTCCAGGTTCAAGGAACGAGGTTTAAAAATCTGCCCCATAGAGTTGTCTTTCTGTCATAGCTTCACGCAGCCTTATGCCTAGGCTCCTTGGTTACAGCCCTTTTGTTACACATCTCTTTCTGTTTACACACACGTGCATGCACACACACACAGCATGGCCCCTTCCCTGAGGCATCATCCCCACTGCCGTATTTATGAAGGATTACTGTGTTATAAAGGCTTCATTGTGAATAATTCATTTAATCTTCACAGCAGCTCTTTGAGGTAGATTTGCCTATGAACCCCATTTTACAGATGACAAAACCGAGGCCCACAAAGGACTAAGCATTTCCAAATGTCACCCTTGGGAAGTCACCCAGCTGGGAAGTGTACAGCCAGGATCTGAACCAAGCAGTCTGCGTCTAGAGTCACACTCTGTTCTGTGCCTGGTGCTACCCATCACCCCACCCCTGGCTTCCACCTTCTAACCAAAGAGAGGAAAACACCACCACACACCCCACAGAGACCTAGTGACACGCTCCAGGTCACAGAGAGATGGTGAGAAATCCGTTCCCACGGCATTCAATGAATGACCTCTGTAACTGGCAATGCATGGTGACTTGGTCTGTGTTTCGGGCAGAGGTCTGGCAGAGAATACTCAGAGGACTCTCTCCAGAAACTCTCTGGATGACCCTCGGTGAGTATGGAACCCTGAGCCACAAGGAGATCTTTCTCAGCCAGTCTCCACATTAGCAGTTATCCCCGCTTTCCTCTGAAGCCTAAATTCCCTTTGTGAAGGAGCAGCCTCTGGCATTGTCTTACTGGATTAGAGTCTGCTCTCATTTTAGCCTGATGTCCCAATATGTTCTTTGTCTAGTGTTTATTTGTCAGATACAAGGACTGTTAAAACCATTCTAGATGAACTACTGGGAGTCTAGAGCTCGTCTGGAGACCGCATTGGATACAACAGCGAATCATTTCTACAATATCTACTGGATACAGACAGTGTATTTTTGGGCTGAAGTGTGTGCATTTTCTGTGCCATCTTGTGATTAAAGTGGAAAGTAATTATCTAGCCCCAAAGACTGGATGGTCTAAGAATTATTGTAATTTTTCTCTCATAAGACAAAGGAGGTACCAGAACTGCCCTGATTCCATTTGCATTTACTACCCCGCACCCTGCCAAAGAGGACAGGACTTGCCATTTTGTAAGAAACCACCTGATTCTTCTTGAATCTCAGTGAAACCGAAGTTTAATTCTATGTGACATTCCTGGTGGTGCATTATATTTTTGCAAAAATAAAACCTCTTTGATTAAAATTTCACACCTAGCTGAGGACCAAGAAAAGCTGATTACCTGGTCCAGTCTTAGTCCAGCATTGCCAAAAGGTTTACAAACCTCAGTACAACTTGAGGGGAACTTGGCCTGGGCCTCAAGTTAGTGGAATCAATCAAAGCCCCAGGCATTTGCCAGGTGGCCTATTCCCTGCCCTGTGTCAGCAGCTCCAAATTAGGCACATGCTTTTTAAACCAGCCATGAAAGTGATTGGCTGACAGAGCCAAAGCCAGAAGGAAATGTGAGCAGACTGGCCATGAGAGAGGCCAAGGGCAGATGAGAAGTTCAGCACCCCTCTCCTCCATCATCCTCCACAGGTTTGAGGGCAGAAAGCAAAGTTATATTCTTTGAAAGCAGATGCTCGAGTTCCGTAACATTGAAAGAAAGAGAGAAAGGATTGCAAATGCCCAGATTTGCAAGCGTCGGTGTTATGAAATAGAGGCAGGGAGATCTTCCAACTAATGATATTATAAAAGTGTTTGTAAAGCCTCAGGCTTTAACATCTCCAGTGCCATAACTACCTACTATTTTAGAAAGGACATTAGGTTTATATTTGCATCTTTGAAATAAAGATTTTATGTCAGCCGTTAGCCCTCTGGACAGTATAAAATCATAAGACACGTCGTCTGGGTGGCACCAATTGTCCAGGAGTCCAGTGTGGGCTTCGATGATGGTTTGTGGCCCAGGCCCTGTGTGAGCTCACCCTCCAAGGGTCAGGGGACATGTGTCTACAATCTTACCCATAAGTTTAGACCCTTCTGAAAGTCGTCGATGTTCTCAACTTGTATTGCTTCTGTATGCTCTCTACATGCAATATAAAAATCGTGTTTTCTCATGTTTATTCTTGAATACTTGCTAGTTTCAAGGAGGTTCATTAGTTCTCTAATTACTAAAGTTGGTGATCAAGTTCTATGATCGTCTCTTTTGATTAGATAGATTTTAATCATATCCAAGCTCAGACTCTGGTGGCAATGTGGCAATGTGGCAGTGTAGAAGATGAACTGACACGTGTCAAGCCTGAAAGCAGGAGACCAGGAGGGGTAGGTCAGAAAGGGTCCAGGAAAAGCATGGAGGGAGGCTGAACTGTGGGAGCAGCAGGTGGCTGGGGGAAGAGGGGTGGAGGCGAGCTACATCGCAGCCTTAAAATCATCGCAGTTCATCTTATAACCTATAAGTAGAGTCAAAACCTTCTGAGACCCTTTAGAACTATTTAGAGATCCTTACCAGAAATAATGAGTGTTGAGAAAAAAGTAATGGGAGGAATCAATGGGTGAAATCTGGGACAGAAAGCCTGCTAGGAAATCTAAAATTTGGCAGAGTCGTTTGAAAGGACGTGGTAGAAGAGCACAGCAAATGAAAAGGGTTCATTTAAAAATATTTGGGAGCTTTTGATCTGAACAAAGATATAAGAAAAAAAGGGTATATCTAATATATAGACAAAAAGACATGAAATAGCTTGGAGGATGGAGGGTCGAGGCTGGGACAATTTTGGAAAATAAGCAGTAAATGCTACAGCAAGGCACTGGAAGGGGCTCTGAGAATTTGAGACACATGAGACCACCTGACAGATGCTCCGAGGTGTGACCCGTGCAAGTCCCAGAAAGGAAAAGAAGAAGCATAAAAAAAAAAAAAGGCAACTGATGACTTTAAAATTAGAAAAACTAAATTTGGGCTTATTATACCCGAGAGGAATATAGCCTGATGCACAATTTATGCAAATTGATAAAGCTGATTACACAAATTAGCCAAGGCTTTGGCTTGTTTTTTCTGTGGTCAATAAATCCCCCTCCCTGCCACCCCCAAAATCAGTCTATCACTATTGGCATTTACAACAAACCCTCTTGTTACTTGTGGTGGCCAATTACTTGAAAACGCTAAGTGGAAATAGTTTATTTCAGATTCTAGCCCTGAAGCTGTAGGACGCCAAAGGAGCAGGAGGGAGCAGGATGGTGTTCTGTCCTCTGAGAGTGACACCGTTCATTTAACATGACACAAGGCCATCCCTAAGGAGAGTTCCCATTCAGATGACCCTCACCCAACCCCCTACCACCAAATTTCACTGAACAGAGTGAAACACATTATTTGTGAAACATTATTAATATTAACGGGCTCTCAGCCAATCCTCAGAGCCACCCTAAGAAATAGAATCAATGATCATTCAAAAGTGAGAAACTGAGTTTTAGAGATAAAGAACCTTCCTGAGGTCAGTAGGCAGTGGAACCAGGACTTGAACTCAAATTTATACTCCTCCATCAGAGTAAGCTTATCACTGAAAGTCAGTCCCCTTGCTCGAGAAGTAGGGCCCACGAAGCTGAATATCCTGGTTCAAATGCTCATCCGTGTGTGTGGGGTGTGTGTGTGTGTGTGTGTGTGTGTGTTTGAGAGTAAAAGTACACTGCGGGGTGGGTGAGAAGTCTCCCTACAAGGTTCTGGTGGGTGTAGCGTGGTGTAGTGGTTAGGAGCACAGGGCTCATGGGTTCTGCCAATTTCTAACTGTATCGACCTGCACCTAGTAACCTAGAGTTCCCATCTCTACACCTTGACTTTCTCATCCATACAGCATCCAAGGATGCCGTATTATACTACCTTTCTTATGAACTGCTGTAAAAGTCAAATGAGAAACATTTAAAGCACATAATACACAGTGCATGGCCCAAAGAAATTTGCCCATTAACTGTTAGCTATTAGAACATCCTTAGTGACAGGCAGAAACCATGTGTTTTTTAACAAAACACTCCTGAGGCTCTGACAAAGCAGCATCTACTGTTCACATATTACTCACTGAATCCATATAACCAGTCTATGAGGTTAGAACGATCCCATTCTACAGCTGGGAAAATGGAGTCCCGGGAAGTAACAGAGGCCACAGGGTTGGAGGAGGGCCAGCAGGGCTCTCAGTCCGTCAGTTCATGGCTGGACTTGTGCCCAAGCGCTCTGCTACCCATCACGGCCTCCGACCACAGACGGCTGCTTCCTCTCCCTGCTCTGTGTACCAGTGACTTAGTGGAGCCGGTATCCTCCAGAAAAGGACAGCCCAATATAAATAAAATAGAAGCCACATTGTCAATCAAGTAGAAACATGTATTCTAAGAGCCTTAAAGAGACAAATATCCCCAAACAGCCCTAATCTCTCAGTGACTTGTTTTGGTCAACTTTCTTCTCTTATATTTTGAACGTTCTCTTTGATGAGGCATGCCGTTTCCCATGAATGAAAAGGGTAAAGTAACAACAGCGACAAAAAATCTGGTCCCCCACCCCACACAGGCACACACACAAAACTATGTTGTTCTTTCCTCTTCAGCCTGCGCACACACAAGTTGTGGACTTTGATGGCTTAATAGGAGCCCCAGACAGCCAAAAGACAGCCGAAGGACAAAGGAGCTGTCCGTCAATGTGCTGGGACTGGTATTGCCACCAAGGTACAGATTTAATTTTTCCAGTTTGGCAATATGTGCCTGATGATGAGGTCACCAGGGCAAACCACACTAAAAGAAGCAGAGAAAGGTCTCAGGAGTGGGAAAGGCAAAAGCCTTGATAAGAATTTATTTCCATGCAAAGAGAGAAAGGCTGAAATAAGAGAAAGTAGAAACAAGCTACTCTGGTATAAAATTATAGCTTTGGAGAGAAAGTGAGACGCAGGAATTGTGTGTTAATATCATCAGGAGGATGGCTCCTCCCCTCTTTCAAGTACTGTGTGGGAATGATATAGAACCCATTATTACACTTAGAGCAGTTTTGAGATCTCAAAGCATTCACAAAGAGCAACCAAAAATCTGAGGAGCCTTAGGTCCTAAGTTACTAAGAAGGAAAATTAATGGAAGAATTGGTCAGCAGTCCACCGGGACACTTTTAACTTTAGCCTGGGTAGAGATAAAAAAATAAATGACCAAAAGACCCACAATGGTGAAAATTCTTTCCCTCACCTCCTTCTTGCTAAAAGTCACCTAGTCTTTTCTCCCTTATACACTAACATGGAGACACCAAATTTTAAATCATACGAAAGAGTATGTGGTATGCACATACAATGGAATATTACTCAGCAATAAAAATGAATGAAACCGTGCCACTTACAACAATGTAGATGGACCTAGAGCGCATTATGCAAGTGAAATAAATCAGAGAAAAACCATATCGTATGATTTCACTTATATGTGGAATCTAAAAACAAACAAAACCGAAACAGGCTCATGGATAACAGAACAAACTGATGATCGCCAGGGTGGAAGAGAGTGGGCGAAGGGCAAAAAAGGTAAAGGGGATTAAAAGCTACAAACTTCTAGTTATGAAGTAAATAAGCTACAGGTGGTTAGTGTGCAACACAGGGAATGTGCTCAATATCATAGTAACTTTCGGCAGTGACAGCGGTTACCAGTCTCATCATGATGATCGCATGGTAAGGCATACAAATGCTGAATCGGTATGTTGCACACCTAAAACTAATATAATACTGTAAGCCACCTATACATTAAATTTTAAAAATCCTATGAAAGACCTTTTCCCACTAAGCTTTACAGAAAGAGGGTAGGCAAAGTAGGCTTGGCAGTTATCTCAACATTTCTACTGAATTTTCTCAAACAAATGGCATTTTGTTTGTGGAAGGGCATGTCTATTAATTTTCTCTCTTCATGCTTTCCACTACACAACCCCTATGCCACTCTCAGTAAATGTGACAGTGACCTCCAAGTAACTGCATCCGATGGGCCAATTCCCTCCTCATACTCCTTGAGCCCTCTAGAATAGTCAATGATGTGGACCATCAGAGGTGCTTGCTTCCCCTGGGTTCTCTGACATCATGCTCTTCTGATTTGTTTCCTGATCATCCTGACATCCTCATTGGTATTCTCTAATTTTCTTCTAAGCAGGTTTAAATTTCAGAGTTTCTCAAGAGTTTCTCTATGTGTCCATAGAGCTGCTTGCCTTCTTACTATCGATTCTTTCCCTGGGGGCTCTGCTGATGGCCATGGCTTCAATGACTCTCTGTGTACCAATGACTCCCTGACTTGTATTTCTAGCCCAGATGTCTTCCGGTATTCACAGGATGTCTTAAAGTCACTCACATTAAGCATGTCTAAAGCCAAAGTCATGGCCTACCCCTTCATCCTGGACCTCTCCCCACTTATTTCTGATTTTAGCCAATAACATCTAAATAGCTGCAGAGGCCATAAACATGTTTCTTCCCATTACCCATCAATTTTATTTTCTAAATATTACTACGGTCTTTCTCTTTTCCATCTCTGCTGCCACAACCCTAGTGTAAGCTTCTTCCAGCTCTGTGATCTCTCAGCTTATGTCACGTCCTCCTCTTTTATTCCATTTAGCCTCAGAACTTTCCCTCCATAACACTTATCATGAATATAAATATGTTCAACAGAAGAATGCTCATGCATGACCACAAATGACTCAGAGTCTTTTACCAAACAACCTGAAGAACAAGAGACATTCCATAGTATCTGTAATGACTGCTCTGGTGGGGTGATTTCATTGACAGCCCAATCAATGATTTCCCTGTATCTACGCACCTTTGCAACTCATCCAATCAAGAATTAGAGTTGATTTTCCCATCTCTTGAATGTGGACTGGTCTTGAGATTGCTTTGGCCAATTCATGATTCAGGGACGTTCTGAGAACTAAAGGACATGAGTGGCCAAATTATGAGAGTCGATTGAGATTCATACCAAAGCATGTCATGTGACATTTCCAGTTCCAAGAACCATTAGAAGATCCTACAAAAAAAAACTTACATGTATGACCTATGGATATGAACTAAGAGGTAGGAATGTGGTGGGGGGGAGGGGTGCAGGGCAGAGGGGAATAAAGTGGGGGAATGGGATGACTATAATAGAACAATCAATAAAATATATTTTTAAAATATGAAAAAAAAAGAATGGGGGAGAAAGTGATGGTGCGTCTATTCCAAGCACAGACCTCAAGAGCCTTTTCATGCTGTCACTCATTCCTTTGGGCCTCTGCTTCTGCCATGTGCACAAGCCCAGGACAGTTATGCACGGATGAGGGACCCTACGAAGCAGAGCTAAGCCATCCTAGCTCAGGTCTTCTCAGACCACGAAGCACCTAGCCAACTCACCATCTGAACTCAGAATCATGAGCCAGCCCGGACGAACTCAGCCAATCCCAGCCCAGACCAACAGACACATCCAGCTTATCCACAGATTCATGGAAAAGCAATAAATGGCTGTTGTTTTAGGCCACTGAGTTTTGGAGTGATTTGTTACATAGTAATAGCTAATAGATCCAGCTACCAGCTAGAGATTTCTCTATATGTTTTATCCAAAGATAATATATTTGAAGCTTCAAATGTTTACCTGTTAATAAATAATCCATTGTCTTCTGCTTCCCCTTTCCCTCCTCTCTGAGTAGATAAGCACATATTTTTACAGAACAGTGAAGTCATCACCAAATACAGCCCTATGAAAGAATTACAAGTGAAATCCATTCCATATTTATACAGAAATTTCATCAGGAAAAAAAGCATCAACAAAACAGATATGTCTAGGCTCCATTAACTATGTAAAAGGATATTTTGCTGTTCTGGGTTTATCCTTTGTTAGTGGAAGAGAATGTATCAACTCTTATACATCCATTCGTATTGGGTCTTGAAAACCATTGGGTAGTGTCTGATTGTAAATCTCCTGCCTTGTACCTGTTTGCAATCTCAAATCTACAGAGAGGTGGAGGAGTCTCCAGGCAGAAGTGAGACTAGGATACTGATGCAGTCAGTGACAATAAATGTACCTCACGGACAAGGTGAACCTACCCTTAACCAGATTGTGGGAAGGGGCACTAGACCCTGATGGAACTCTCCACTGGTCCTGTCCTCACCCTAAGAGCTAGGGGTGAAAGGTAAGTCTGGTTTCAGATGCACCTTGTAACAGACACTGGAACCCTTTGTGACTGACACACCCTATTTCTGGAGTATGCACTGGGGTAGAAAATCCTACCCCAATTTACCTCTTACCAATTTATGCACTGTGCATAAATTGAAGAGGTAAACCACAGATTCTAGACAGAATAAAAACCTAAGTATGAAAAATAAAACATTTAGAATAAAATATGAGAGAATTTTATTAGAATAATTAGGAGAGCACTTCTTAAGCAAAATACAAAATACATAAGTCATAAAAGAAAAAATTCATAAATTTAACTATATTAACATTTTTAATTCTGTTCAGTAAAAGTCAGCATACACAAAACAAACAAAAGAAAAGCAACAGACTGTTAAATACAAATATAAACATGCACACACACAATCTAAACAGATAACAAAGGATTAGTATTCAAAATATACAAAGATTCTTCTACAAATCAATAAGAAAATGCCAAATAACCCAACTGAGAAATAGAGGATATCGACAGGAAATTCATAAAAGAAATATAAATGGTTAAATAAGAGAAGATATTCAGTTTCACTAATGAAGTATCCACTTTATCTATCTATTGGCAGAATTTTGAAGTCTGATTTTATCAGGTAGAAAAGTATAAACTCATAAACCATCAAAGTGTAAAAATCTATCAAACCACGTTGGAACTTAGTCTAGCAATGACAACCTGGATTCCAGAAACTCCATTTCTAGGTATATATTATAGAAATATACTGCAAATCTTCAGAACAAAATGTTTATTGCATTATTGTTTCCAAAACAAAAAAGAAAGTAATCTAAAATGTCCATCGAAAACATATGAGCTAATTAAATTGATATATATAAATAGATATATGTACATATATACTATCTGGCAGTTAAAATAAAAGGATTACATGATATATATAAATATGGCTAAACCTAAAAAAACAATGTAGAATAAATAACACAAACTGCAGTTTTGTTCATATGTATGCAAAGTACTATATAATATCATAAATATAACATGTCTAATTTAAATACAACACATGTGTGAAAAATAAGCATAGCAGCCATGATCGTGGCTGCCTTGGAGATTACAGAAGAAGATAACCATGTCATGATATATTAAAAAGACAACTGATTCTGTATTGTCTTTGTTCTTTTATAAGTGATGAAAAAGATCTAAAGCAAAGATATTGAAATATATTAGTTTTACATGCCAACACAGTGATATTTAATGTATCATTCTCTTTAGTTTTCTGTTTTAAAAATATTTTATTCTACTGCGCAAGTTCTTATTTGGTACCAGTTGTTTATCAGTACAGTCCTAACTTCAAAAAAGAAAGGAGGGAAAGAAGAGAGGAAGGGAGGGAGGACACAGCTAGCTTCACCGCCCGTCCGTTCTCAGTGTTCTGCAAAGCTGTAAGTGACACCTTTGCATAGAGAGTTCCTTGGTCAACAGAAATTGAAATGAAGACCCAGTGCCCATCTTTGAGGGATTCTTACTTCAAGGGAAGAAATGACTTGGTGGTGAATCTGTGAGGCAGGTGACCAGAAGCCTCCCAAACTTCCATTTCTGGTAAACCAGGCGAACTGAAATTGCACTGTAGGCGGTTCTGGTCATTTGGGCAAGTCTCAGTCACTTGTATTCATTCCACCTCCTGCCACAGTGGCTCCTTAAGTTGTGAAATTTCTGCCGTGTTCATTCTGTGGGGGTTCTACAGACGCAAGCATATTTTTGTCATCTCGCCCAACACCTGTCTGATTCCATTTTTATGTGGTTACTAGAAAGATCAACTTTTTCTACAACACTGTCCA
>PVJI01010599.1:22500-59643 GCA_004026765.1 Micronycteris hirsuta
TTTCAGTGGCTTTACACAAGTTTCTTATTCATGTAGCATATCCAACATGTATCACCGGAAGCTCTACTTATAATCACTCAGGGACCGGGGCCGAGGGAGGCCCCGTGATCACCAAGGCAGGAGTGAAAGGACAGGATGTATCACGAACTGGCTCCTACAGTTGTCACAGAAATGACACTTCTGCTCACATCTCAATAACTAGATCACGTCACATAGCCACACCCATCCTCACAGGGGAACTAAAAGTACAGTCATACCAGATGCCCAGGAGAAAGAAGGAAATATTTGGTGCAAAACTCCAGTGACCACCACCTCTGGTTTAACCAAATGGCCCTGAACAGGTCACCCTGCTTCCTGCCTCACCTCCTCCCATTCGTCCTCTCCACTGACCTTTCTTAAATTCAAACGCGATTATCTGAGCATATTACCACTTTGATTAAAAGTGTCAAATGGCACCTCCATCTCCTGAGAGGAGGCTAAACTTGTTTGGCATGTTGAGCAAGCCCATTTAAATCTCTTACACTTTCTTCCTCATCTACTAGCACTACTGAAACCACCCCTGTCAAACGAGGATAAGAACTGGGGCTCTATAAGGAAAACAGTATGGATGTGGGGGTACCTTATAAGTGCAACACGTATAAAATCAGCTTCCAAATACTCACAGTAAAGAAAGGGTAACCCACTGTCCCCAGAGTGTTGGTCACTGAAGCTCAGACATTTGCCACTACTACCATAGCTTTCTAGATGGCCACACCTCTTCGCATTTCTAAGCTTCGCCTGCCTCACCCAGATATTAAATGTGAACTATGAAGCACTGTCTTATGAAAACACTCAACTTAGCTTCAAAATGGCAAGGTGAGATTCCAAATGCCATATGTTGCTGAAAGGTAATGCTAGTAGAACAAAGTATGCCATGATAGCCTGGCACATTCCACACCATTGTTCATCAGTGAACACTATTTCCTACGCTAGCTCTGTATAAAAGTATCGAATACCCTCTCAAAGAACACAAAAACATTCTTGACTTAATTTAAAAGCATGGAACCATCTTTAGATATGCTTTTAATTGAAGGAATGAATAAAGAAAACACCCTTCAAAGAGTAATCCATGGAATTAGCAATTCCCAAGAGGTAATAGCATGTGGGGTGCCGCACCTGTGGCAAAGTTCCAATAGCGTGGGCCGTGCTGTGGCGCCAGGCTGGGACTCTGCTGTGGCAGAGACGTCATCACAAGATCCATCAATAGACGGCTCGCTCCATAAATATGCACATAAATTCAAAATCTTAGTGGTGGTATTATTATTCTAATGGAAATACTGTACATCTTAAATCAGGAGAGGTACTGCATTTAATTTGGAAGTCAAGTTTCTGTGACAATGTAGGACTGCCCTAAAGAATCCCATTTACTCTGTGGCTCCTGCATCTCTGATAATGGACTTTATTCTTTTGGTTACCTGAAAGCTGATTCCATTGAGAGCCTTGGAAATCATCAACAGTCAATCACTGTTTCGAGCGGAACTTGAAGATGGTATTGTGGGAATGTGTAGCCTCCCATCTATTCATTCATTCATTCTTTCAATAAATATTTGAGTGCCTCCTCTGTGCCAGAAACTGTTCTAAGCCCCGGGGAAGCAGCACCGAATAAAATAGACACAAAGTCTTGCCCTCGTGACACTTCCATAGCAGTGAGGCTGAGGGTCAGAAAATCAGGGTCAAAGGCCGGCTCTGCCAGAACCAAATGGATCTCAGTTTCCTCAGTGATAAAACCAGGGGGCTGGAGAAGGTTTCAACCTAAGGTACCACCCTAGAGGGTGTTCAAAAATAAACAGGAAGGCTACTAGCACTGAGCATCGGAGGCCAGGGATGCCAAATGTCTTTAAGACAGGACAGTCTCTCACCAGAAAATACTGTCTCACTCAAAAATGCAAGTAAAATTCCTTTTGAAAAAGCCCTGATGCTTTCTAAGCCTCCTTCCATCCATATACATTTGGAAGAATTGGCTTCTATTTCTTCTCGAAAGAAAAACAAGGAGTGCTTACTATCTCAGAGAACACATCAAAGGAAGAGGATTCCTGATAATTCTTCATTTCTCTTGGATCTTCTAACCGAAAGTATAAACCTAGAGTCTTGTGAAAATGAAAGCGCCAGCCAAAAACACATTTTCTCATTCCAAGAACAGATTACCATCAGAAAGGTGTCTGGATTTTTTTTTCTCCCCCCAAGAACTACATTAACAGTCTCGTACAACCTTGAGACAACTGTGAGCATCCTCTATCAAAAGAGAAGCCCTACTCATACCACCAACACAAGGAGCATACATTCCCTAAAATCTGCATCCGTCCTGAACAGAAGTTCGTGTCTTAATTTACCAAACTGATGTTAGAACCACTCTCCAGCTCTTCCCGAACCACAGTAGATAACGTCAGTGCTTTCTTAGCATTAACCTATTTATGGTGCCTAATATATGAATGAGTTCTATGATGATCTAACGTGTTTCCCCTTTTTAAGCTGTCCTTTGGAGATTTTGTTCATGTGCTTCAGGGGGAAAAACAAAATAACATCAAATCAGAGGGAGGGTAGTATATTTGAATTTCTAGCTAATTCCCAAGCAATGGTGGCTCTGCAGGCGGGGGTCACTGAACCTCACTTTGAGAACCACAAGTTTAGACAATTTCTTTTAAGGACACGTTCTGGGCTGAGCAAATGTCAAAATTATCCTGTAGCAGTAAAATGCAAGAAACGATTCCAGAGTCTGATCCTGTTTTTGATACCTAACTTTGGTGCCAAACTTTGCCAAACATTGAAACTCATAGTTCTCTCTCAGGGTGGCTGATGGGCACTAACTACCAATACAACACCAACAGTCTACGGCCATACCACCCTGAACATGCCCGATCTCATCTGATCTCGGAAGCTAAGCAGGGTCGGGCCTGGTTCGTACTTGGATGGGAGACCAATACAACACCAACAAAAATTGCATGAGGCATGTTCTTTACTCTTCTCAGTGAAAGAGCAGAGTTGAGAAGTAACAGTGAGAATTTCCTAGACTTTACAACTTGTCAAAACAGCACCCCCTATCTCTTCCCAGACCCAATCTGAAGGACTGAATTCAAGGTTGGCTCAGTAGAATCTGGCCACTGAAGTATAGCTAGTAATGAAAGTCAACACGCCCCACAAAGTGAGTGAATTCTGGCTGAATTTGATGGTGTTTTTCACAAGGCCATGCTGCCTTCTGGGATACCATGGGTGAGATGCCATTGAGCTAGGGCAATCTGAACTTTCTGAGGGTGTACTGAAGCACAGATTTACAAGGACTTGGTGTAGGGACTGGGGTAGGGTCCTAACTTGGACACATTCTGCCAGTAACAACGAGCGGGTGATTTAACACCCTGAAGATTCCTTACCTGCAGAATGGGGTGAGGAAGACCTGCTCCAAGGCTGTCTGCGAGGACCGAATGGAATTATGTACATAAGGGAACTTGGTGAGTAGTGGAGTGCCATGCAAGGCAAGCTTTTTAACCTGCAGAGAGATAATTAATTTAATAGTAAGCTATGGGGAATAGTCCTATTCTGTTTATACCCGAAACTTCATGCAGCAGCCCAATGGGGTTAGAATCTTCTGAATTAGATCTGTATACAGGTTATCTACAAAAACATGACGATGAACTTTTTAAAATGTAGGCTACCTATATCTATGATGTATTCTTTCTGATTAGAGATCCCAGGGGTTTTCAGGTCTTTGGTCATTCGTATTAGTTTTTCTCATCTTTCAAAAACACATGTACATAGCCTAAAATAGTGCTAAAATTCTCAGGGTGGAGATAGATGTCATCTAAAGTAAGTGTATATGCTTGGCATTCAGAAACTGGGAGAGGTATTTATGCTTTACACGGTGTCGTTTTCAACTTTGAAAAAGGACTCACTATCTAATTTTAAGGCTTCCTATAAAGCTACACGAACCAAACCGTGTGGCACTGAAGCCAGAATAGACTAGAACATACAGAAATAGACCTATATATATGATCAACTGACTTTCAGGAAAAGTGAAAATATGAGGAATTTAATTGAGAGAGAATAATGTTTCAAAGATGGTGCTAAAACAACAGGACTGGTGGAGAAAGCAAAACAGAGTGATCCAAACCCTTGACCTGTCTTACATTATGTACGAAAGTCAGCACAAAAGGGGCCACAGCCCTAGAAGTATATTTAGAGGAAATTGTAGGAGTGAATACATGTGTTCCATAAAGCAAAGCTTTCTTAGATCTAACACTGAAGATGTGATCCATAAAAGCAAAAATATTGACTTTATCAAAGTCAATTGATACACTGAACTTCCTCAAACTAAGAAAGTCTGCTCTTTAAAGATACTGTTGAGAGAATTCAAAGCCAGGCTACAGGCTTGGAGAAAATATTTGCAAATGGCATATCTGATTACAGACTTGTATCTAGGACATCTCAAAAAAATTCTCAAAACTGAACAATAAGAAAATGACAACCCTTTTTTAAAACTCCTCATCCAAGGACATTTTTTGGTTGCTTCTAGAGAGATTGGAAGGGAGAGAAACATCAGTGAGAAAGAGAAGCATTAATTGGTTACCTTTCCCTATGCTCCCAGACTGGGGATCGAACCCACAATCCAGGGATGTGCCCTGACCAGGAATTGAATCCGTGACCTTACGGTTATGGGACGACACTTTGGGCCACATTGGCCATGACCAACAGCCCATTTTTTTTAAGTGGGCAAAACATTTGAACAGAAACTTCACCAAAAGTGTATAAGCAGCAAATAAACACATGACAAGATTGCTTAATGGAGAAATACAAGTAAAAACCACAGGAGAAACCACTACACACTTACTAGAAAGGCTAAAAGTAAAAACAAAAAAATCTGACTGCAGTAAGTGTTCACCAGGGCAGGGAGCTCCTGGAACTGCCATTCACTGATGGTAAGGAAGCAAAATGTTACATCCACTGCGAAATGTGTTTAGACGTTTCTTATAAAGATAATCTACACTTGCCAGAAAACCCAACAATCACATTCTTAAGTATTTATGCAAGTGAAATAAAAGTTTATGTTCACAAAAAAGCATGTTCACATAGAAGTATTACAACAACCCAAATGCCCCACAGCTGTGGAAGCGTGTGAGGGATAAACAAATTGATACAGCGATCCCATGGAATACTCTTTAAAACAAGGACTGAGGTACTGACGTGCACACAGCATGGATGAATCTTCAAATACATTAAGATAAGTGAAAGTAGCTTGACCCAAAGGTCTACATACTGTATCATTCCAATTACCTGACACTCTTGAAAAGGCAAAACTATAGAGACCGAAAATAGGCCAGTAATTGCCAGGGAATGAATATGGGGGATGAGTTTTCTGCCAAGGGGTCACATAGGGGAATTTTTTAAATGATAAAACTATTCTATATCTTATTGTTGGGATGGTTATATAATGCTGTATTTGCTAAATCTTGTAGAACTATACACTAGAAAGTTTATTTTACTGTATATAAAGTATACCTCATTAAAATAAAGAAAATGTACCATTCCACTTTCAAAAGTAAGAATATGTTAATAATTAAATACAGTCTTGAAAATATAGTCATTTTTACCTTCCTCTGGGATAACAACACAATTGGGTACAAGAAGGCCTGGGTGTTGCACCAGACAGAGAATCACTGTTACAGTAGTAATATTATCCCTTCCCACTTTCCTGTTCTATGTAAACCTCCGTTCTAGAATAAATTGGTCGATGTGAAGTAATTATTGACCTTCACCCACCCAAGCCAGGGCCTGAAGTGAGAATCAGGCAGTGCAAAGTGTACCAGGCAGTGGGGGTGCCCCAGAAAGCGGGCTTGAGCCCCGATGTGGAGCTGGGCTGAGACCGCAGCCACCGAAGACTTAGAGTTTGGAAAGCAGTGGTCAGGTGCCCCACTCAGGCAGACGCCACTAGAGAGGTGGGTTTTAATGACATATATCCCTTTAAAGATGAAAAATAATAATAATATTAGTAATCACTGGCATTTATTAAGCACTTATACCCCTGTGCTTTACATGCATGATTTAATGTCTTCCTCATGGCTACTCGATGATACAGATATGAATATAGTCTACTTCTCAGAAACAAGGAAAACAGCCATAGAGAAGTCAAATACATGTCCCCAGATCACACCGTTACAGCGGGGCCAGTATTTGAGGCAGTGCTCTGATATATATATATATATATATATATATATTTGATTTAAAATAACTCCCTTGCCCCCCTCCTCTTTGTTACTGTTCTTCTCCGCCCCCCGCAGCCCCCCTCCCCCGTGTACCAGCCAAATGGCGAACTGTAGCTAACACTTGAATGACAACTTCAGATCCCACAACCCCTCTATTTAACAGGCAACAATGTTACCAAAAGTAAGTGCCCCCATAACTAAAGAGGTAGAAGCAAGAGGTGGAGGAGCATCTGTCCATGTATTTGGAGATGGACAATAAAGAACTGGTGCATGGTTTTAACTTCCTGAAGTCACATCATTGGGACATTTGGAATAAACAATGGCCTATCGGGCCAATGGGCAGAAGGCTGCAGCACAGGACTGAGGCTAAGTAGGGGGAGATGGTGCAAGGTTTCAGTCCTGCATCACCAACATGTGGCACTTTGCAGCAGTGGTTGTGACAGAGGGACAGAGGTGGGGATCATAATGTGCTAATGCACTTGCTGAAAGGAAGCTGCAGGCCCTTCCAGAGCCTGAGCCACACTCAGCCTGAAGTATGCAAAGGGCTCCTTTATCACACTGCTCTTCCATTCCCAAGGTTGACACCGAGTGACCCCCATAGGACTTCCTAGAGGGCTGGCAGCTTAAGCACAGATGGCCACTGCTTCCCCACACATTCTGAAGGGACACGTGGCAAAGGGTCAAGCAATGTTTTAGAAAAACCCCTCATCCTCCAACTTTGCAAAAGAGCATCAGCACTGGTGAACTAAGGATTCACAAGAAGAGGCCGTGCAGGGTGCTCATACAGGCAGTTCTGTCAAGACGCAGAACCGTGGGGCCTGCAGCGTGGCACGGCCTCTTCCAGGTACAGCTTCAGTGATTTTATCTCAGCTTGGAACACAAAGTGTGTTCTGATACTAATACTGATAAAAGCATAAAAGCTGGCGCCATCTGCCATGGCAACTATCAAGATGGCAGATGCTTTTCATCAGCTTTATCTGAACTTTGCATTAATGGGAATTCAGAGACTGTGGGTGCATTTTCAAACAAAAAAAAGGACATTAAAATGATAGCACTCCTCTGAATAGAACCAATTCATCAAATATCAACCTATTCTCATCGCCTTTATCTCGCTTGTAAGGAAAATAAGGGGGGAAGAATCTTGCTCTGCTTTGCATGGTTGCTGGTGTTTGTTTTTTGGTTTTCCTGTGTGTGTGTGCCACTCTAATTGTCTGTGGCTTTCCCCAGACGGCTCCCAGTGGCTCTGGCCCTGGGGAATTAGCTATAGAGGGGCTGTCACCTCCAAGCAGCCCTGCTGCTGCCGTAGCAAATGAGATTTAAATGTGCGGTCTCCGAGGGCAGGGCAAGCAACAAAGTAATGTGTGCATGTTCAGAGCACAACACAGGTAACAATAGAGGCATTTCTCAAATTTAAAATAAAAGAAGTGAGAGAAATGGTGTTCCAATAGGACTGCCTCGAACTGATATATAATGCATGTATATATTTTTGAAGTTTACAGTGTATAGCAGGTATGCCTCTTCTTCATTCATTAGCCACAGAACAGGACAATTCACTACGTATCGAAAAGCTGCTGTTTACATTCAGCCCACGAGCTTAGTGACACTGGCCAGGAAAGCATACGGGATGTATAAATACATGATGGCAATAGGCTATGTCCATGATTCTGTTCTGCTTCTCTAGCTTATTATGTTATCTCTCCACAGGGTGTTTTCCCTCCTTTTGGCTTGTTAATTAAGTGTATATTTTTTCTACTTATCTCCAAATGCATTTATTTGAGAAAGTTTACTTGGGCTTATAAGACATTGAACTTAAAATAGATGAGTGTTTTTATTTCTATGTTTTATATGTACATATACATCAAACATAGAAATAAATATAGAAAGGGGAAGCTACCAAAAACCAGAACTATCTTCTGGAAGGCTGGCCTCTTGTAGTACAGTCTTCCTTCCCTAGGTAACTGTTCTAGGAACCCGTCTGTATCAGTGTACCTGCAGGCGTTGTTGTGAGAGGCTGCATTCAGCTTCAGTGAATTTTTTTCACTCCTTCAATACATTTGCCCATTTTGTGATGGGTGATTTATGAGCACAGCTGCCCACACCGTGCTGAGTATTCAGCAGTTTTTCACCAAAAAAAACATGACCCCTATGCCCCACCATCCCTATTCACCTGATCTCTGCTGGAGCAACTTGTTTTTGTTTCCCTGGATAAAAAAGTCCTCAAAGGGAAACATTTTGCTGATGTGAAAAAAAGACAGCAGAAGCATTAAAAGGCATCAGAATCCACAAGTTCAAAACTGTTTTTAGAGTGGAAAAAAATGTCTCAATAGGTGTATTGCATCAGATGGGGGATACTTGAAATGTGACTGAAGTTTAGATATATAAGAATAAATACACATTTTTTGTAAACAAATTCTGTTTGGGGGGGTCTCCCCTTGTATATAAAGCAGAGAAATATATATATATATATATATATATATACACATATATATAAATACACAAACTCAACCATTCACATATACATAAATATCCTTATATATAGCTTAGTAATAACATAAACAGCAAGTAGCATGTAAATTAGAAAAAAAGAGAGCACACAATAGAGTTATACAAATATTTAAAGTCAAGGCTTTAGAACTGCGCAAAAGCCTACCATAAATTGGAGAAACCCTTTGTATAGAATATTTTTCACCCTGAAAAGAAAAAAGAGGAAAATCAAAACCAGGGAAGATGACTAGAAAAAACTGAAAGAGTAGCACCAGGAGGAGCCACAAGCTCTTTTGAGAAACTTGAGCTGGATCACTGACCTCTGTCTGGCCCAGGGGCTCACAAAGATATTGCAGAGAGTATGGCAAGCCTGCCCCGTAGGGTGGAGTAATCCGACTTCGGCTACTCACACAAAGAGAGCTCTGTGAGGATCCTCATCTTCCTCATTATGACCAGGCTGATGGGGGGGAGATTCCCCCAACATGGTCACAGGAATAGTTCCCCTGTAATTTCTCCATACAAAGACTCACTCTCAGATATGCTTCCTCTCAGATATGCTTCCAATTTTTTCATTTGTAAATGGAGAGCTGCGAGGGAGAGGGAGAGAGGGGGAGAGAGAAAGAGAGAAAAAGAGAAAGGAAAAAGGGGAGGAAGGGAAGAAGGGAGGAAGGAAGGAAAGAAGGAAGGAAGGAAACAGCAGCCTATGCAAGAATATTATTTCTTGCTGGTATGCTTTGCTCTGAATCCCACACTTCATTTGAGGGTAAAAGTTTATGCTCCGTGAAGACATAAGGAACAGAGTTTTGCTTTAATTTTCAGTCTACTCAGTTGTCTACTCTTTAAACAAAAAGGAGAAGAGCTATATTTTAATAAAAAAAAACAATTTCATTTCAAACACTTTCGTATGTTCAACATCATCTCATTTAATAATTTATAACTTCCCTCAGGCTGAAAAGTTACCCTCAGCTCTCAGTGGGAGGCAGTGTTTTAGAAGTAAAAAACGCCAAACTCCACAGTATTCATAAGTAAAAACAAGTTTTAATGGGTCTTTTTATTATAATAAAGGAATAAATAACTATTTAGTCCTAAAAACCCAATTAAGCACTAAATTGACAAGTTTATGTTTGTAAAAGGGACAAGGAAAGGTAAAATCATATAAAAGGAAATGCTATCGCACACTGGGAGCCAATGGGCAGCAACAAGACATAATACAAGTCTTCTCAGAATGAGATGACTAAGCAAAGGTGGGCTGAAGCAATGGAGCAATAAAAAGCGCAGTGACGAGAAAGTTTCTTGGACTTCTGGTCAAGATGGAGGCACAGGTAAATACGCCTTGCCTCCTGGAACAACTATAGGAAAAAATACAACTATACCACAAACAAATTTCACTCGGGATTGTCAGAAAATCGAGCTGTGTGGAAATCTGACAACCAAGGATTTAAAGGCGCCACATTCATCCAGACAGGTAGGAGGGGCAGAGACACAGAGAGGCTCAGAGATGGCAACAGGCACTCCCACATCCACTTATTGTGGACAAAAATCAGGAGGGATATCTCAGGAACAAGGGATCCCAGCCCCAGACCAGACCACCCAACCAGGGTTCCAAAGCCAGGAAGATAAGTCCCCATAACTTCTGGTTATAAAAACCAGTGGGAATTGGAGCAGCAGAAGAAACTTCAGGATTCTTAAGAGACTCCACTTAAAGGGTCACAAGGGACTTAGGACTCACACAGACGCACACTCTCTGGGATTCAGCACCAGGACAACAGCTGGAAGGGCAACAGTGGCAAACGGGGAGAAAGTGAAGTAATTGGCAACAAGGCGAGTGCCGGGAGACAGCTTCCTCCCAGGCAAAACTCCAGAGGCCGGGCAGCAGCCTCTCCGAACCTCTCCTAGCCCTCTCCCATCCCCGCTCAAACCCCTCGCCCACATGGAGCAACAGAGTGGCGACATGGGTCGCGCTGCCCTGGCAATTACCTAAGGCTCTACCCCATACAACATAACAGGTTTGCTTTCCTAAAATAGGCCACACGACTAAGAGAGCCAAAGCAGCTCACCTAGTACACAGAAACAAACACAGGGAGGCTGACAAAATGAAGAGAAAAAGAAATATGGCCCAAATGAAAGAAGAGAGCAAAGCTCCAGAAAAAGAACTAAATGAAATGGAGATAAGCAATCTATCGGATGCCAAGTTCAAAACACTGGTGATGAGGATGCTCCAGGAACTCACTGGGTACTTAAAAAGCATAAAAAAAGACCCAGGCAGAAATGAAGGTTGCACTAAGTGAAATAAGGAAAAATCTACAGGGAACCACCAGTGGACGGTAGGAAACTGAGAAACAAATCAACAATTTGGAACACAAGGAAGAAAAAGCATTCAATCAGAACAGCAGGAAGAAAAAAGAATTCAAAAGAAAGAGGATATGCTTAGCAACCTCTGGGAAATCTTTAAACATACCAACGTCTGAATCATAGGGGTGCCAGAAGGAGAAGAGGAAGAGCAAGAAATTGAAAACTTATTTGAAAAAATAATGAAAGAAAACTTCTCTAACTTGGTGAGGGAAATAGATATATAACTCCAGGAAGTACAGAGAGTCCCAAACAAGATGGACCCAAAAAGGACCACACCAAGACACATCATAATTAAAATGCCAAAGCTTAAGATAAAGAGAGAATCTTAAAAGCAGCAAGAGAAAAGGAGACAGTTAGCTATAAAGGAGTTCCCAACAGACCATCAGCTGCTTTCTCAAAAGAAACTTTTCAGGCTAGAAGGGACTGGCAAGAAGTATTATCTTTCAAAAAGAAACTGTCTTAAGCAGCTGAAAGTATGTGGAGAACAGTTCAAATGCTAGCTTTGACACTCACTCTGTATTCTTATACACATGACTTATTTTCTCTGATCTTTGGGATCTCTCTTAGAATCAGGATTGACTTTTCATCATCCCTGAACTATTTAAATGAATATGAAAAATTAATGTATGCTCCAATGTAGAAGTGCCATCTTTTCATTAAAGACAATAAAAGACAGTCATATTTATAGCCGACATTTCATAAAAGATTGGATATTTTAAACCCCTAAATAAGAAGACATAATGTCAAATAAAGAACAGCCTTTTAACTGGAAGAAACTTAGTTTTGGGGAAACATCATTACATCATCCTTTTTTTTTTAATTGCACCGTAAACCAATGAAAACATTGCCCCAGGCTGGTCCCCTTGAGAGTCACTTGAGAGTCACTGGAAGTGAGGTTCCCTTCTGGTGCTAACGACTCCGTGATTCTAAGTCTTGATGTCATTTCTAAAATCATCCTCCAACCGAAAAACCATCCCATCAACTCCATCGCTAATGCTTTGCTGATGAGCAGTGCTATCTATGTTACACTACCTCAAAAGGCAGCCTTGAGAGCAAAACAAAGAACTTTTTCATTTGTGCAATAAACATATCTCTGAAAAGTTTCATGTAAACCCATTTGTGTATACCAGTCAGAATTTAAAGGCACCACAGGAATTTTTTATTCAAATCAATCTCATAGGAATCTTTTCTTTAAAAAGGAAGAATTATATTTATAAAGTAAATAATAATCTATTAATCTGTCTTCTGTGTAAATCTGCATTTTTGCATATTGAGGTGACTTAAGCAAGGTTCAAATGTATCGTAAAGGATAATCTGATAAAGGCTAGCACAACTATTAATTTATTTACCTTGAAGGTCTAATTACATTGCCCATGAACAGATACCTCTAGTATAAATCTCCTCAAAATAATAGTATAAGTATGTCAAAGTATTGGTAAAAGCACAGGACTTTACACTGAGTGTCTATTTTTTTTTTCAGGTGCTTTACATGTATTATTTAATTTAATCCTCAAAATACTCCTATGAAATACATGTTCTTGTCATCTCCATTTTACAGATGTTGAGACTGAGGCACAGAAAAAGTAAACAACCAGCTTAAGTTTAGGCTTCCAGGAAGTGGCGGAGCCAGAACTGAGAACCAAAAGTCTGATTCCAGAGGGGTCCTCTCATCCATTCTGCTCTCCGACTGGAAGGATGGCTACCTATGGATCGGTGGTGAAATTTTCCCCTGGAAATGATTTCATGATGTTTCCATCACTATTAATCACAGCCCCCAAAGAGCAGTGAAGATAGCAATGTAATCACATCCACCTGCCTTCTTCTCAATGCCAGTGCATAAAAATCACCTGAGGTGCAAATGCAAATATTCAGGCCTCATCAACAAAATAGGGGTGACTGTAAATGGCATGTGGCAATTCCATGAGGCAGTAAAGGCTCCTGTTTGATCCTTAGGCCCCTCTTTCCATCTGTGGGAATAAATGTCATTCTAGAATGGCAGAGTCTCCTTTAGCTGAGTTCATTCATTGAACAAATTTTCTAATTTTATTTATTTTTAAAAATATTTCTCTTTTTACTGTTGACACTATAACAGATGTCCCTTTGTGACCCCTTTGTCCCCTCCGCCCAGGCTCCCACCCCCACAACCACACTATTGCCTGTCTCTATGGGCTATGCATATATGCACATATGTTCTCTGACTAATCCCTTCCGGTCCTCCCCACCCCCTCCCACTGGGTTACTTCAATGTAGATGTTCTTTTGACCTCACATAGAGACAACCTGAATTACATGATGTCTAAATTTCCTTCCAGCTCTAGCTCTTTGAATTTATCCTTAAAAGTAATGTCTCAACCTGATATTCTCTGTAATTATCATAATAGTCGGGTTTGCCTATATACTATAAAGAGACTGCTCTGTGCACAATGACAAAGTATAAGAAGATACAACTAGCTCTCAGCTCTCTCATTAATTCATTCATCATGCATGTATTGCTCAAGCAATATGTGTCAATCAGTGAACTAAGTGCTGCGGATTCAATGATGAATGAAACCGACAACATTCTTGCCCATATGGACCTGGCAGCCTAAAGGAGAAGACCTCTATTAAAGAGTTGTTAGACATCTGATAAAGGTTATAAAGAGGAAGTAAAATATGCAAAGGAGCACATAATAGGGAGACAGGTCTGTGTTAGTCAGATCAAGTTAGGATACGCTGTAGCAACAAAGTAAGTAACAAAACTCAGCACAACAAAGATTTACTCCTCATCTGCACTCCACATTCAACAAAGGGATCTACACTCCACATGTCACAAAGAGACTCAGGCTGAAGGACAGTCTACCATCTGGGATGTCACTTATCACCCAGAGGAGAAGGGAGAGGGAGAATCAGACATGAACTTCCACTGCCCATAAAATTACCATGTGCCTTTTCTGCTCTCCATTCATTGATCAGAAAATGTCACATGACTCTGCCTAACTGTAAGGGGGCTAGGAAACATGGGAGAGCAACTGGAATGTTTGGCAAGCATTATTATGAGTCTCTGCCCAATAATCACAGGAGTCAGAGAAGTCTTCCCTGAAGAAGGAAAGTTTAAACTAAGACTTGAAGGCCATGTGGAGGGGATGCTGGCAGCAGTGGGAGGAGGGGTTAGAGAAGAAGATGCTCCAGGCAGAGGGAAACATGTGTGAGGGACCAGGGGCAAGAGGAGGCGTGGCAAGTTTGAGGAACTGCATCTGGCTAGATAGTAGAGGTTCAAGTAAGGGCTAAACAGGGTGTGTGATATATTGCTCTGTCCTCAGGGAATCTGAAAGTCATTCGAAGGGTTTTAAATTTGAATTTCACCTGTCTTAATAATAATTTTACATAAACAAGTTATGAATTTCATTTGCTGGTGATCTCTTAGTTAAAATAACTATAAACAGTTTCTATTTTGAAAAGCACTTCAGAGGGACACCATTAGAAGATGTTCCTGGAAGTAAAATTTGTCTTCCTACTCATAATTTCCTAGTGGGATCAACCAAGTGATGATCTGTTAACTATGAAATACTAATCCCTGTGATGGTGGCTCTTCCATCTTGGCTGCCCACTAGAACCCCCTGGGAAGCCTTTAAGAATCCCAATGCCCAATTAAGGCAGAATTTCTGGAGTGAAACCCAGGCATTTTAAAACTCTCCAGGTGATCCCAAGGTGCAGCCGAGGTTGTGAATGAGCTTTCAGGAACGGCGATTCTCAGTGGCACAACGAAGGTGGGAACACACAGGGGAGTGACCTGGGGACTCTGTGGAACTGGTCCTCACCCGGATTCTGTTAAGCCTCTTCCCTTTGAGGAGGAAGCACCCACTGTAAAGAAACAGACAGACTTCTGTGGTGACATGAGCGTCCTATTGTCTGCACCATCCAATATGGTCATCACTATCTACATGTGACAAATGAGCCCCAATTTGTGACTGATGTGCCTCAGGGACTGAATTTTTGTATTTCGTTGTAATAAATTTAAGTTAAAATGGAAATAACCAAATGTGCGTAGCAGCTAGCATATTGTATAGCTCAGATCTAGACCCTTAATCTAAAATAGTTGTCTTAACTACACCTCACAAATACTACACACGCATGTGTCTATGGCTTAAGAATACTAGGTACACATAGGATCCATCATTTTTCTATTAAAAATCCCATCTTCAGTAAAGGTGTGTGAGTAGAGATTTTGGATGGTTTGTTCTGTTAAACTCACTTCCTAATATGAAGCAGCAATTACTGCCCACTTAACAATCACATGATACTGTGTTACTTGAAAGCTTTGAGGTCATCTAGTCTAGAACTGTGAACCTAAATATCTAAGGGAGCCTCGCAGACAAAGTAAACAAGTGAAACGTGTCATTGGGAAGCACATTGAGAAAATTAAGAAATCCCTTTCCACAAAGAAACACGCTTTCTGCCATTTTTCTTGACTCATCGTGCTCTCTAACAGTCCTGTCTTCATTCCCTCTTCTCACCGAGTATTTCCTCACGCAGCCTTCACCCCTCACATCCAGAATGCAACAGTGAGAAAACGTTGATGAAGGTCAGGTTGGTATTTGACTAAGGTCAGAAACACAGCAACAGGATCGAATATTGGAAGAGATATGTGAGTTCAGCAAATCTAAGAGCCTTGAACAGCCACATAACTACATCATATTCCAGTTGTTTCCTTTACAAAATGTAGAACTATTTGTCACTTTGCCATATTCACCTGAGGTCAGAGAACTAGCTAGTGCATCTAAAGCTAGAACCCCAAGTAACTCTGCAAGTTTCCTTTGGATTAAACTCTTAAATTTCTTTCCATCAGCTAATGAAATCAGATCTATGGGCACATTTGCAAAGTGTAATTTTCTACACTAATATGTATTGTTATTGTTACTGCTTATCTAAAACACCACACAAAAAGCCATAGGACATTCCTAAGTAAAGTAATAAGTTCAGATGATTTATAGTTACAACTTGAATGTCCCAAACTCTGCGATCTTGTACCTATCATGTAAGTTTATGCATCAGTTAGAAATTATTTTTATCTGCTAATGACAGAAACTGGATATAACAGTGGCCCCAATAAGAGAAAAAAGTGATTATTTGCCCATAAATATGAAGCCCAGGGTTGGTTTGGAGGCCAGCAACATCCTGTTAGTCCAGTCAGCAACTGAATAATCCCCAAAAGCAAACCTGAATTTTCCATCTTAGGAGAAAGAAACTGTTTGGGATTTTTAGATGGTAATTTTTCTAATTTCTAAGAAGTCACAAGATCTTATCTCTGCTTGGCATGCCATTATTGGAACATCTGCTTTCTGGACGTTCTCCAAAATTACGCCTGAGAGTAACAGAGAAAGATTATACCAAGTCCCATAAACAATATAACCATAATCCAACAATCTAACATCACTGAATGTAACACTTTTATACTAGTTTCCTGATTCCAGGTTTCTGGAAGTAGAAATGCAAGCTCTAGGCACGCATTGGCAAAACACCCCTCAGAAAGGCTGGAGTCATTTCCAACTAGTAGAGACGAGAGCTGTTCTCACCACAGCATCGCCGGAATTGAAAGCATTCTGCTTTTTTCCCCTCAAAGGTAAGGAAAGGAATGAGAAGGAATGTAGAAACAGCCTGAAATGTTTTAGTTTTCACCCTTTGCATCATGACTGGGCAGCTATGAAATGCAGTCCAACAAGTGTGACCGCATTGCAGTGAAGGGCGCAGGAGGCACCACTCCATTCGGGAGGCCACAAAAGCAGCCCCGGAAAATGCCCATTACCAGTGAGACGAGGAAGTCAAATCAAGAAAGCCCATCACAGGACAACGAGAGTGCTTCGAGGGGTCTCAGGTGTGGGTGTTCTCAGAAATCCTGCCTCGCTCATTTCGATACCCTTACCTTTTCTCAGCAAACACACACACACACACACACACACACACTCCCTTAAGAATCATTAGATAAAAACTGTTTCCATTCAGATATGTCTAGTAGTTTCAGAATTGTTTTTTAAGAATGAACAATGTGCTAACTAACTTATAAGTCATTAGAATTTATCTGATTTCTGAGATCACAGGGGCAGATTAGCTGACTATAGTTAATAAAACTGCCCCAAATTCCCAGTGGCTTTGGCACTTTTGAATAAATACACACATCTAAAATGAGTACAACTATTTCCAACATGGAGTCATGATTCTAAACAAATATTTACATTTTACCGTTATCATATCAACATGTGTAAGAGCAGCATAGGGTTGCGTAATAGTTTGTGACTGGGTGAAGTTACTTAAGCAAGACTTTGGGGAGAAATTGAACATCAGTTATTTAAAGAAGTGGAGAAATGAGATTTGGAAAACATTTGGAAGATGTTGGAAACATAAATTTGAGATAACTGGGGAAGGGGAGAGAGGGACAAATACGTGTGGAGGGAGACCGGATCTAGCAGAGGGAGGTAGGAGAGAAGAAGGCCAAGAAATGGCACAGCATCACTTCAAACAGGCAAATCCAGTGCAAGTTGCTGGAGGCCTTCAAGCAACAGAGAAAGATTTATTTGATTAGAGCTGTGAAGAGCCACTGGAGGATTAAATCACCGAACACCGCGATCCCCCGCGCCAGGCAGGAATGAGAAATTATTTTGGCGGCCATGTGCACAATAATTTGGAGTGGACAGAGACAGTGCATTAGAGTCAAGAAAGGAATGTTCTGGTAATCCAAACAGAAAATCAGAAGCGGGATGCAGTAGAGATAGAGAAAAGAACTCAGACACTCCAGGTGCGTCGGAAAGGAGCACAGGAAAAATCACAGCAGCTCACGGAACAGGTCCGGGGGGCACGGTGTTCATTCCTGGTTATGGCACCAGCACGGCAGGGGCCTTCTTTGAGCCTGGCTATTGCTGCTTTTGCACCTAGAAAACTGTAGCCATCGACATCCTACCTCCCCTCCTGAGTTCACTAGGGCTCTCTCATACGAATGTCTCCAAACACTTCTTGAGCCTGGTTATATCTTCAGCAGGCATGCTTGCTTGCTTAGTGTAAGCAGTTGCCTTTCGCAAGTGACTATTTGTGACCAAGGACAGATAGGAAGGTGCTGAAGACCGCCCTGAAGTTTGGGGCGCAGCGGGTCATTGGATAATAAAGACGGCATAGGAAGGAAAAGGAATAGGGGAAATTCCAGCTGTAGAAGAATAGGAAACGGGATCGTGGCTGCAGAGCCACAGAATGCAGGTCAACAATTACTGCATCGGAGTGGAGGGGGCTGGAGGAGCATCTCCATTTAGAATGCAGCGAGAGCAGTCCTACAAGACGGATCGCATTAATATGAAAAGAATATTATTGAAATCAAGAAGGTACAACAGAGGGCAACCAGAATGATACAAGGATTCAAGGACCTTAATTATTTACAAAGGTTGGAAACATAGTTGCTCTACTTTCCTCTCTAAAAAAAGGAAAATGTAAAGGGAATTTACTAAGAAACTCCTCAATTCTAAGGTAGCAGAATAGAGGGAGATTTGCAAGGACTAAATGTCAAAGAGAAAGAACAAAGAAGGGGCAAATACTTAACCCCAGAAAGAACGTGGTATTAAGTAAGTTTTAGAGGGATTTATTTACAAAGACAGGGGTAAATTTATAGCGAAACTACTGTGCAGGTTCAGATTGCTAATATATGTGTACCGTACATATGCATATGTGTATTTATACAAATACTATATATTTTAAGGAGATAAGCATTACAAAGGAACGTAATTATGGGGTAGCACAACTGCAGATTCAACTAGACTTACAGAGATTTCCTGTTCTAAAATTTCCTGTGTTCCATAGCCCTTCCATGTAATTTTCAATGTTTTGAGTGCCCATTGGCAATACAGACTAAACACTAAAACAATCTAGAATGATATTCCAGTGAAACTTACAGGAAAGTAAATTTGATCTTGAGCTGTCAAAACACCACTTAAAATACAGCATACTGACAATCAGTCAAACTAAGGGACCTCTGAAGAATGCTTTCTGAGGAAGAAGCCAAAGAAATATTGAAAACCCATTCGACCTTGGCTACCAGGTACCAAACCCACATCAAACTCACAATGGGCTTTGATATTTTCAGTCTATGTTTTGGCTTAATTGTTATATAAACAACAAAACTTATTAAATTTCTACCATCCACTCTGCAATCTATTTTGCAACATGAAATAAAACAGAAACAGAAAGCCGGGTTCCTGCATCCAAGAAGTCAATATTCAGCTTTTCTTGCTCGCAGCTGTATCCTTAAGACTGAGCCTTGTGCTTAGCCTTTAGTAGGTGTTCAATAAATCAGAAATAACAGGTGAACAATATTGGCTATTATTTATGGAGAGCCTACTAAGGGCTAGGCATTTGGGATGCATTCTCTCGCATTTACTCTTCATGAAGATCCTATGATGTAGGTAGTTTGATCCCTGTATAATGGAAAAACAGAGAGGCTGAGTACATCATCTAAGGGCACACCACCTGTAAGTTGCAAAGACAGGACATATGCCCAGACCTATGTGCTTCCTTCTCAGCTACGATGTGTCCTATAATCTAGTTGCCAAAACAAGGTAAATGCAAATGAAACAATGGTAAGTAATGCAAAGTACAAAATACTGAAAAGCTAGGGCACATGGTCCAGATGGCACATGTCAGAGACATTCAGAGGAAATGCAGCCTGGAGTGGTCAGGAACTTAGAAATGGGACCAGGAAACGGGGCTTGAACATCCAAAGGACCAGAGAAAAAGGTCATCCCAAATCAGCTGGGTGGTTAGCTAGTGGAAAAGGTTAATGGTTGCCAAACCTGGCTGCAAAAATCTGAATTAGGGTTGAAAAGAGCTTCTGGTACAGGAAATTGTATATTTCCCTCCTGATATTCCTTATGTGATAGGAAGGGGGAAATGTTTACAACTGCTGACCCTGGCTTCCTTCACTTCTGCAGGAAAAGTGGGTACAACTCACCATAAAGAGAGGGTGAAGTTATACATCTACTACATTCCACTTCTGCCTGAGGTTTCACCTGCCTTACGGTAAAAGAGAGGTAGTTTCAAAATACACAGCAGTGCTTTGTGCTGCTAAAGCTATGCTGTTCGAGACAATAGCCACTGGCCTTTGTGAAATGTGGCTAAAGCAAAATGAGATGTACTGTGAGTGTGAAGTATACAATGTTCTTGAAGACTTAGTGAAAAAAAGAATGTCAAATATTCTATTATTTTTATATTGGTTACATATTGACTTTTTTGCATGTGTTGGGCTAACTACAATGTAGCATCATTAATTCAGTTGTTTTTTTTTAGTATTTAATGTGGCTGCTAGAAAATTTTAAATGACACAGTGGCTCACTGTATGTTTTTATTGGTCCTGTACGTACTGGTTTGCTAAAGTTGCCATGAAATATGACAGACTGGGTGACTTCAACAGCAGAGATTTATATTCTCACAATTCTGGAGGCTGGAAGTTCAAGATCAGGGTGTTGGCAGGGTTGGTTTCTTCTGAGGCCTCTCTCCCTGGCAGGTAGATGGCCGTCTTCTCCCTGTGTCTTCTCTCTGTCCATGCCGGTGTGCTAACCTTCTTCTGATAAGGACTCCACATGTGTAAAAGCCCACCCTAGTGACTTCATTTGAGATTAACTACCCTTTAAAGATCCTATCTCCAAACACACTCACATTCTGAAATACTGGGATTTCAGAACTTCAACACAGATGTTTTGGGGAGACATAATTCAGCCCAATGATATGTCAACACCATGTGAAAAGGAAGAAGGCCGGAGAAGATGTTCTTTCACTGAGCATAATACTTTCTGAAGTGTTTTTAATGTACTTGATGTGAATCTGAAGCAAGAGTCAACAGAGGACAGAATTCCTTAGTAGGCTAAACAAAATGGGAAGAGCAAAGCAGAGAAAGAGGGGAGAAAAAGCAGACTGACAAACACACATGAGTGCAGAGAAAAGGCCAATAATGGCCCTGGAGAGCAGAGATTAAAAAAATAGTTGCCTCTGCCCTGGCTGGTGTGGCTCAGTGGTTGAGTGCTGGCCTGTGAATCAAAGGGTCACCGGTTGGATTCCCAGTCAGGGCACATGCCTGCGTTGTGTGGGCCAGGTCCCCGGTAAGGGACACACGAGAGTCAACCACACATAGATGTTTCCTTCTCTTTCTCTCTCCCTTCCCCCTCTAAAAAATAAATAAATGTAATCTTGAAAAAAAAATAGTTGCCTCTGATAAAATTGGTATGGCCAGAATTCTCAGGGACTTTTAAGAACAGGAATGTCATCTACTACTTACTTGATTTGTCTGCTTTGCAGGCACTGCAGCAAGGAAGTTTCCTGTGTGACTAGCAAAACCGCAGCAACTGCTACCGCACTATTGTAGTGAAACAGCTACTCTGTGTCAGTAGCTGCCTCGACAAACTGAAGCAAAAGGGACAGTGTGCAACAGAGTTCAAAGAGCAACTCGAAAAACGCAAGATGTGAAGGAAATCAGGAATCCACTTCAATAAAAGGAACTGGGAAAGCTGGCGACTGGAAGAAAGGGGACCCACTGAGACCCTCGATGCACACTGGCCTGAAGCGTGTAAGGAGAGTGAGTCCATGGTCTACCTTCCGTGGAATGAGGACCTGAACCGCCTTATTAAACTAGGAAGTGGAGTGTGATGCCACAGAGCTGGAGTATTTGGGATGCCCTGATGCCTAGATTTTGCGTCTTACCTGAATAAAATGTCCATAGGTTTGTATGTGGTTTTCTACATTATCTCATGGATTTACATCATCTCATTTGATTTCCAAAGCACACATGTGAAGCAGCAACTACACTGCACCACTTACCATTCCCATTTTATCAATGAGAAAACTGAGGCTCAAGGGATCTGTGTGATTTTGGAACGAAAACACCAGACATATTCAGCACTACTTCAGACCTCCCACAGCTCTCTACCATCCTCACCCCAAACAACATACACACACACACACACACACACACACACACACACACACACACACACACACCCTAACATGTATGAACTCTGGATGCTCAGTTTTATGTGAGAGTCTCTCAGTACTCATTGTTTCCCCTTGTAAATTATTGTATTATCCAATTCTACACACTTCTGGTGGAGTAACAAAATGCATGCCAGGAAATTGTCCAGGAAATTCACGTCAAATTGAAAAATATGTTTTTAAAATACCAGCTACATATGACTTGCAGGTATTTCAGCAGAGCTATGGCCTAAATCGGGTGAACTCTCAGCACCTCAGACCCGTTATCTTTTTTATGATGATTTTTGCCCCAGGCAAAGACTGGAAGAGGGAAGATTGATGGGCCTAAAGTGTGTCAAGAAGAAGAAAGCACGTCTTAAATTTGTTCTTCCTCTATCAGCATGAAAATGAAAACATATGAAATGGGGAGAGGAGCCTTTCATTCAGTGACAGATAAAAAAAATTTAATAGATAGAGCTCTTGGTTTTTATTTGATATACACCACTTTCTTCCCATTGCGAGTTATCCATAAACCCCCTTTGTGATCCAGGGAATGGTGCTGCAAACTGTGTGCGGAGCTGATGTAGGAAACAAACTTGTCTTAATGTCCTTTTATGGGCAGTTGTTTCATTTTCTTGGTTTTCACGTGTTTGTTTAATGTGTGACTTACACATGGTCACAAGGGTAGTGCATGCCACTATCTTCAGAGTAATCATAACAAAAAAAGCCACATAAAGTATCTATACACATCTTTTTTCATCAGCTAGTTAGCTAAATATTTAGTGATGTGGTTGAAGAGACAAGTTCTAGGAAAAGTCTAGGATAAAAGAATTTTATCACATGTTTCGTTCTAGACCGAAGGTGATTTCCAGGGATCTCCAGCAGAAGAACCTGGGACATTTCTGAAGCTTCCCAAGTCACCTCACTCTAGTTGTTGCCACTCAGAGTGCGGTCCACAGACCCGCAGCCCCAGCACCACGCAGGAGCTCTTTAGAAATGCAGGTTCTCAGTCCCACATGAGACCTACTGACTCAGGTGGAACTTCAAAATAGCCCCAGTGATCCCTCCACACTTGAAAGTCTGACAAGCACTGTTCTGGATGCTTTTCAGTTATAGCACCTCAAGCTTGCTGAAGCATAATTTTAGCCTCAGAACTCCAAGTGACTTCTGGGGGTTCAAAGTCACAGACTCGTCAATAAGAACTTCGGAACCCAGGGAGTAAACATCTGTGACCCACCACCATGGAGCTGGGTGGGATCAGGGCAGTTTGAAACTGAACTTGTACTCCTACTGCAAGTGATGGTTGGAATTCCACAGCAGGCTCCCAACCTATTCTCCGGGGACAGTCCCCGCATAACCAGATTGCCTGGCATCGTGGTCTAAAGCTGGAGAATAGCTCTGATTGGCCACTATTGCATCGGTGTGGGGATGTGTGAGAAGGGGCATGGGGTCTCAGAAAAGGGACAGGAGTGAGATGTGGAGCAGAAAGGGAACGAGATGGATCATAACCCTTTAGAAAGAAGAGACAGGGGCAAAGCAGGAGGGGGCAGGGGCGCTTTTCTGAGGCTAACTGAATCATGGTGGATGGGACCAGCACACAGGACTGCCACTCCCCATGTCGGAATGACATCATACTCTGAAAAACAACCAGCTTTCTTGGCTGTCTTAGAGGAGAGGCGCCAGCCCACTCTGCACAATCCTGCTGTTTCCTGCCAGTTTTTAGGGCCAAAGGACTTGCCCGCAGGCCACGAGTCCCACCAAATTTATAAGTGGCAACTTTGGGAGAAGAACCCACTGCCCTTACAGGTTAAAAGGTCTTTAACCTGTTAACGATGCGCTGGCAAATCCTGAGTTTGCTGTAATTGGAAGAAATGATGCTAGGACCAGAACAGAGACTGCAGATTGATTGATTTTTTTAATTTAATATTTGTTCATGGGGAGACTGGCTTCTTTTACTGTGGTGGCACCTGCTAGTGCCATTATAGTTACAAGGCCTGTTGGAGAGGCTTTATGGTGAAGGGCTCATTTCTATTATAAATATTGGTTGGGGTGGGCAGTTAATAGACCAACGGTGTCCCATTATACTGGGCTCAGTCAAATCCAGCCCATATTGTCAAATCACACACATCACCCTTGCACACA
Organism: Micronycteris hirsuta; assembly: GCA_004026765.1. Taxonomy (NCBI): domain Eukaryota; kingdom Metazoa; phylum Chordata; class Mammalia; order Chiroptera; family Phyllostomidae; genus Micronycteris; species Micronycteris hirsuta. Next base: position 46,679 of record PVJI01010599.1, read on the forward strand.
TGCACACACACAGATAAATAAACATATGCCAAAGTCAACATCATTAAGTTGTGTTAGAAATATTATCCAATTCAATTCTTATATTAATCACTAACTTTAGATCAAGAATGTGTGGCTTAAAGAAGTCGCTTAAAGCTCAGTGATAAAAGCTGAGCTACTGAAACTGTATTATAAAAATATATGCATTGGATTGCTAAAACTACCTCAAACAAGAAAGTCAGCACATATATTTCCATTTACAGACAATAAAAGCAGATACAGCTCATTGTTTTATCAGTCAAGAAAGGACTTTTAAGCACAATGTGTGCCAGATGCGCTGGCAGAGGATCAACGCAGACAGGATTCCTCACCTTTATGGAACTTGCCTGCTACGTGGGGAAACAGAGAGCGGTCCAGAAGACAGAGACAATACGGCTTGTTCACAGATGTGACATGAGATATGAAAACCAGGAACTAAAAAATATACCAAAAAGTTTGGTGCAAGCAACTGACAGTATAAATTACAATCATGGATATGAGGGAAGCTGTGGAAGGAGCAGGTTTCGGTGGGAAGCTCAGAGCTGACTCTCGGATTCCATTGGAGTGTCAAGGACGTGGCTGGATACAGAAGGCCAAAAGTTCAAAGAAGAGATCTGGACTGAAGATGAAGTTTTAGCATCATTAACCTACCCATCAGAGTTCATGGCAGGACAGAAAAACCACTCAAGGCATTTGAGGCAGAAACTTACAGATTTGTTAGAAGGGCAGAAAGAACAAAATTCAGGGATCACCACTGTTTTTTTTATTCTAAAGTCCCTTCATCATGGCTGTGATCCAGGCTTCAAGAAACTCCCGCCATTACCACCCTCCCATGCCCGACACCCACAGGAGCAGGGAGGGGAAAGGACAGGCGGAGGGCGGCTTCTGAACACGCCCACGTGCGTCAGCTGGAGCCACCACCAAAAAATGGCTTCAGCATCCTGGCCGCCTTTGCTTCTCCTGTGAGTACCTGTCATTGGCAGAACCTAAACCGCATCCATAACCAACCTACAAGAGTTTAGGAAATATAGTTTTTACCCTTCAAAAACCTGAAATACAGAGGAGACCATAACTTTTTAGTTAATTTTCATTGTATTGTTTCCATTGCCATTTAGTCCCCTTATACCCCCTCCCCTCAGCAGTCACCACACTGTTTTCCATGCCCAGGAGTCCTTTTTGCTCACATGCCCACCCCCTCCCCTCCCCTCTACCAGCTGTCATCCCACTCTCTGTCTATGAGTCTGTCCCCATTTTCCTCATTGAGTTTGTTCATTAGATGGCTCATATGAGTGAAATCGTATGGTATTTGTCTTTCTCTGACTGCCTGATTTCACTTAGCATAATGTTCTCCAGGTCCATCCATACTGTCACAAAGGGTAAAGTGTTCTTCTTTTTTATGTCCAAGTAGTATTCCATTGTGTAAATGTCCCTTAGTTGTTTTAAGAGGTCTATCCAGAATGTATCCGGCCATGTAATATGAAGAATAGAAATATTTATGCCATCAATTGCCCATCATATTTTCCTGAATCTCATCTACAGTCAGAACTTTCTTCCCTTTCAAAGGTGATTTTAGTTTTGGGAAAAGCCAGAAGTCATAGGGGACCAAATCTGGGCTGTAGGGGGGCCAAGTCAACTGGGTGATGTGCTGTTTCACCAAAAAGTGCTGCAAGACATGTGATAAATGAGTGGGCAAGTTGTTGTGATGAAGCTGCCAATCACCAGTTGCCCATAGCCATGGCCTTCTGAATCATCCCAATAGTTTCCACAGAGGAATGTTCAGGCTTAATGTAAAATTTGATGCAGATTTGTTGCTCTACTCGCTCAATCATTTGGAATGAAATGGCCACACAACACACATGCTCACTCAATGACATCTACTGACTAGTACAGTGAAGTCATCATCATTCATGCATGCGCATTCCCGTCCACTGTCCTTGGCTGCCAGGTTACACTGATGTCAGAAAAACTGTTCTCATCATATTAATAATGGCTGGACTTTTTCTGGACAGACCTCATATCCACAAACAGCATTTAAAACCATAAGATTGGGATGGTCATCAAGGAAATAGAGAGAGAACCAAATACTGAGCTGCGGATCACTCCAGCTTTGAGAGCATGGGGAACTGACAGGAAGCCCAGAAATGGCCTAAGCCATAAGTGGAACACAAGTACATTGTCCTGAGGCCAAATGAAGGAAGTGCTTTAAGGTGAAAAGAATCATCATCAGCCTGCTATCTTCAGAGATGCTATGCAGTTTAAATTTTTTGTAGAAGTAATATATAGTTATTGTAAAAAGGATACAAGGCATAAACATCACTTGAAATTCTACTCTAAGTAGAGATAATCACAATTAACACTCGGTGAACTGCTCACCAAATGAATTTAAGTATACATAATATTTCTGTACTTGCTTTTATCTATCTATCTACATACAATTATACATAAATGAATTATATTAGTTATGCTATTCTATAATCTGTTTTTATTAGGCAATTATATAACATGGCCATGTTTCTATGGTCAATAGATGTATATTCACATCAATATCTATTCAAAAATGCTTGCATAAACACATATACCATAATTTATACAATAATTCCCCTACTGATGGACATGTAGGTTGTTCAAATATTTCAATATTATATGCAATGTTGCAACAAGAATCCTTGTTATATGATATAAAATTCTTGATTTCTAAAGCTTCTTTTTACCAAATTAAGTATTTGAGGTAGCAAGAATCTATTAGACTCAGAAATGACCACAGATTTGCACAGCTTCATAACAAAATAATTTGGAGTAAGCTTATTTTATTATAAAACCTAGCTCCTGATCTTGGTGTCTCGAAGTTGAATATAATGAAACGTTGTCTTGTATAGTTTGTGTCAATTCATATTAGTCTAAAATTTGGTGAATACGCCAGCACAGATGCCCTTTTGAACTTATTATGCTATTATCAACCTACAGGACTATATTTTTAGAATGCTCAGAAAATCGTTTTCCCATATGTTTTCTTAACATTATAATTTGATAGTTATATCAGTCATCAATGCTCTGTAGATATAAAATTCAAATATTTAACATAGAGTATAATTCCTGCTGCTTGATTTTTAATGTCCACCAACTCAGAGTCGAGTGTGGTTGGAAGCAAGAGAAAAGTCATTGGGACAGGCAACTGAGAGCTCCTAGACATTCTTGCACTGCATTTAGCATCATCCAACAGATTATTTCAATAACGAAGAATTTATTAAGGCAGGATTACTTCATATCTCTCCCTCTCCATGTATAATAAAGCTACATGTGTAGATAAACATAAGTATGAGTGTGTGCCTCTATAGATAGATACTCATAGAGTCTCTGGATGAAATGCATTGTATACAGAAAGTGTAAGGTGTTATTGCTATGTAAAATAGAATCCTAAAATTGTAAAGCAAATTATATCATAGGAACATGAGGCACCAAATGGTAAACAAACATAAACAAATAAGCTTTAAATCATTCGTTTCTGTTTCCAAGAATATTAAATCTAAGTCTTGAAGGCTTCTTATTTCCTTTCCCCTTTTGTAGGCTGTCCTTTCTTGTCTACATTTCTTGATATATATTGGCCTCTTCAAACATTCTACAGTCATAAAAATCTCGGGGAAACATTTCAGCACTTGACAGACCATTCTGAACTTGGCTGGCTCCGGGAGCCATGGGGTGCCATCTGTTTGCTACGACTCCTTGGGCACCACAGGGCTCTTTCCCACTACAAGAATGATATCAAGGGCTCTGCAGCAAAAGTGGTCACTCTTGGACCTCTCCAGACGGCCGCTACTCACAAGTTTCCAGGAATATCAATGGGGCTCTCCCGGCTGTTACTGGGGAAAGAGAGGAGGATCAGACAACACGGTACAAAAAGTTTGCCTCCTCAGGACACAGACTCCGATACGGAGATTTGCTTGCAGGAGGTTAATGGGGTTTGATTTGGGGATCGACATCTGTGGGATGTGAAGGAAGCAGATTTGAGAAGAGGGAGAAGTCAGACTTGGATGCAATCCCAGCAGAGGCCTTAGCTTATCCCTCAAGGAGTTCCAGGGCTAGGACCGCTCCTCAGAGTTGCCCCTAATGGGACTTGGCCTCCGTGCTCTGGTATAAAGCAGTCATTGAATGTAGGCTGTGCCTGGGGAGGGCTGTAACCTGAAGTGAGGGCGCTCTGTTTGCTGAATGTTAGCAACAGCCACGTCCCCAACAGCAAGGGAATGAGTACCCATGTCCCGAAGGGAAATCCGTAATGCACAAAGGCACCCACTGTACTGTCCCACTCTCAGGAATTTCCTGATGTCCTGGAAGCCAACTCTGCATGGACAGTTCCAACCTGAATAAGTGAGAATCATCTTTCGACACAGGAGAGGAAGAGAAAAGCAGGTATTGTGGAGGGAGTACCAAGGTTCACTGACCCCCAAATGCAGAGCCTCAGCAACCAAGGGCACAGGCACTACAGACACTGCTCCAGGAGGGCCCTGGTTGGGTGGCTCAGTTGGTTGGAATGTCATCCCATCCACCAAAAGGGTTGTGGGTTCAATCCCTGGTCAGAGCTCAAATGGGAGGCAACCAATCAATGTTTCTCACATTGATATTTCTCTCTCTCCTCTTTCCTCTCTCTTCCTCTGCCTCCCTTCCTCTCTCTATGCGTATCCTCAGGGGAGGATTTTTAAAAAAGCAAAACTGCTGCAGTAGGTTTTCAAAGCTACACCAGGAACACCACAGAGACGATGGTGCCATAAATGAGTAGAACTTTTCTTGGAAGCACAAAACAGGAACTTCTGGCAGGATATCACAAGGATCATCTATACCTGACGTTTCCTGAAATTTCAGTATCGGTGTCCTGTCCATACCCCAAAGCCCACCCCTGGCATCACTGGCAGGCCTCATGTACGTCTACAGCTTCCCTCATCTCTCTCGTACCTGCTGTGAATCTCTTTTTTTTATAGCCCCTGGAATGTGGGGCAAAAGCTGGGAGTTAATACCCCAGGACTGACTCAAACAATGAGGGATGGAAGTTGGTAGATGAAAAACCCCAGCCACCTTGCCTCTTGGTGACAGTTTTGAAGTGTGTCCTGCACAGAGGTTCCCCAGTTACCTGCAATGGCAACACACTCAGTAGCACACCATTTACTGCCTCTCCTTTCTTCCCTAATTCCTCCACCCGCTCTCTGGTTCCTGGGGTCACCTCCCAATAAAAGACATCCATTCTAGTCTTTATCTCCACATTCACTTTAATGGAAACCCAACCTAAGTGGATAAATGAAGATTATCTTCATTACCATCCATTCTCATCATTATGATGTAGTCTGTACAAGTAGGGTGTAAATATACCCATGCTGGGGAAAAGCTATCTTGCTGGTCCTTTATATGTGGGAAAGGATGGAAGGATGGATGATGGATGGATGGATGGATGCATGGGTGGGTGGGTGGAGAGATGATAGATAGATAGATAGATAGATAGATAGATAGATAGATAGATGATAGAGTTCTGATGTTTTTATGACTATTCTTGCCCATGTACAAAAGCCTGCAAAATTTCTCTTTAGAAAAGATTGTAGCTATGTAACATCTTTAATTTGGCTGCCTGCCATCCGTTCCTCTTCCTTCTGTTTATAACATTTAAGAAAGCACCTCTGCCCAAACTCAGTCCCCATAGACGCGCAGGAGCAGACCTGCACGAACCACAGCTTTCCAGTTCCCCAGAAGCAGAGGCTCTGTAACATCTTTCCCCTGTTTAAACTCTACCCATGCCCCTACCCACGCTTCCTGTTGCACTGAAAAATAAAACTCAAACTATTTCCCTGATTGCTATAGACTAACTATTTGTGCCTCAAAAAAATGCATTATGTTGAAAGCTAATCCCCAATGAGATGGTGTCAGGAGGTGGGACCTTTGGGGTACTTAGATCATGAGAGTGGAGCCCCTGTGAATGGGATCAGTGACCTTATAAAAGGGACCCCAGGGAGCTCACCCGCCCCTGCTGCCCTGTGAGGACACAGCAAGAAGACAGCTGTCTGTGAACCAGAAAGCAAGTCTTATTGGACATCCAATCAGCCAGCACCTTGACCTTAGACTCCCAGTCTCTAGAACTGTGAGAAATAAACTCCTGCTGTGTGTGAGCCACCTAGGTTCTCACACTAGAGACTTGCATAGGCTCTCCCAGCAGCCCGAACACACCAACACAGTGCTCTGAAAGTTTCCGGGTGATCTGGGTCTCCTTGACCTCACCTCAGGCCCCAGGCCGGTGTGGCTCTGTCTTCTACGACCTGCCAAGCTCATCCCTGCCTTCGGCCTTTGCAGTAGTACTTTACTGAAAAATTCCTTTCTGAAATCTTTGTTTACCTTCTTCTTGTCGTTCAGTTCTCAATTCTTTATGTCACCTCTTCAGAGACGGGTCCCCTGACCACCCAATCTAAGGTAGCCAGTCCCTCAGTCACTATCACATACCTGTCTTATTTTTATCAGAGCCCGTGACGATATCCAATGACCGTGCTTATTGGTTTACTCATCAGTAAATGATGCCTGAACAATAACACGGGCCCTGCGGCAGCATGGTGTCATTCCTGTTCACTTTATTATCCTCAGCACCTAGCACGGCACCAAAAACATAGTAGGTGCTCAATAAAGTTACTTAAAATCATAAAGGAATAAATAAAATGTTTTCTGCTTATATGGAAAAACATAAGCTTTCAGGGAAAAAAAATGAAACATCTACTCTAAAAATATATCAATCATTACTTTAAAACACCCCAAAATTTAACGGCAAAGGGACTGAATAAACATGGAACATACCAACCACTGAGATGACTGCAGGCTGTCAGGTATCAACTGTCATTCCAAACTGTCTAGAGATGGAAGATCCAAGGGTCCTTTCAATTTCCAACTTCTTTAGTACTAAGGATTTCACTATATAGATTGAGTTATCTGTTGCTTCACAGTATTAAAATAATAAAGGGCTAGTTAATAAAAATAATGTAATGACAACAGTAGCAAGAAGTCGATGTTGCTATTTCCTTTGATCACAGAGGTCCTCTAGATCAGGGATTGAAAGGCAGCTGATTTCTGAGTCAGGCAAAGACGTCCATCATCGTTATGGAGACTTCAAGTCAAATCAGCAAAACGGGCTGTCCAGGTTAACCCGTGAAATATGCTCTGCTAGACACTACCAGGCAAGGAGGAGGGAGAAACAGGTGTGCTAGCAAGGATGCGGGACTGCATTGTTTCTGCAGGACAAAAAGGAGCAAAGCCTGAAAGATTTAGCCCTTCCAAGGGACGACTTTGAGATTCTGCCGAGATGTATTTAACAGGGAAGAGGAGGCATCTCCTCTACGGGATCAGCTCCTTGATCATAGACACTCAACAACTTTCTGGTTGAAAATGCAGCCCCCCTCCCACCCTTGCCTATGTGTTTCTGATGGCCACTTTGTTCATTCCTATCAGGAAATGCTATTTAATTCCATCTACAGCCTGGCGACCTTTGTGTGCCTTCCCCACTTAGGACGTTTACAAGTAAATCACCAAGACGTATGTACACATACACTTATAAAATATACATGTGCTTGTAAATGAAAATGCACCAGACCGCAAAAAAGAAAACAATGCTACATGCTTTGCAAAAACCAGGCGTATGTGCATAAGAGGTGGGAGGCAGGTGTTGGGGAAATCTTCACACCATCCCAATATTTTTCTAATGGTTTCCACTCCAATGCAAGGGAGAATTTGGTAAACATGAGCCACCGTGGTGTGCTCTGAGCAGGGACATGTAGCTGGCAACGTGGTGGGTGGGATCCCCCCTCCTTTTTCCCCCCTCTAACAAAGAAATAGGGTGAGTTTATTAAAGCATAAATGCCATTTTCATCCTGCAATGTTAACTGCGTGGCTGGGATCCCCGAGGTACAGAGGCAGTCAAAGCAAACAGCTGTGCCACCTACTTGCAACAGTTGCACGCCCACCGCTCAGCACCGAGGGGAGGAGCAGGTCAAAGAGAGCCATAAAGAGGATGGGGAACCTTGCTTAGCTCACTTCCCCACAGCCCCAGGGAAAATCCAGCCCTTCAGAGGGTAGGTATTGTGTGTGCGGCTCAGAGCGCTGAACAGTCTCTTGCAACTTGTCTCCTATAAACCACCTACTGCATTTTTATATTCTACAGTCGCACAGACCAAAACAGTGTTTAGCAAATTAACAGAATGCTAAATAAAAGGCATATCAACCAACCTAGCAGGCAGCTTGTCGATGATCCTGAGTAGGGGGTGGCAGTAACTGCTGTTTTGGTGGCAAGTGGTTGCTTCACCATCCAAGTCTCTTTGTGGGGCTTGGGAAAGATGAGACGCTCTGGCCAAGCTGTTATTAGGCTATCTTTGCGGAGCCTAAGGGTTGCCCCATGCCTGCCTGCATCAACAGAGAACACAGCGGGAGGACGCGTGCAGAAGGAAACCGAGCCCCCGCTCTGCAGACATCCAGGGGCAAAGAGCTCTGTGTGCTGCAACTCAGCTGCCTGGTCGGCCTGCGAGAGTCAGACTGCAGAGAGAACACTTTCCCCTGGCAAGTCTTCCTCTCAACCTCTTCTCTGCTTAAGAGAAGTTTGTAGGAGGAGCCCTGCTAAGTGATAAGTATGAGAATAGAAAACCCTAGAATATGCCTTTCTTCTGACAGGAGACTGCTGGCCCCCCTGCTCCTGGAAGGGCCACAGACACACAAGGATTCAGTCAGACATGCTCATCCCTTGTGACTAGCTGTTCATCTTGTGAGACACACTGCAGCCCAGGGTTGGAAGGAGACAACGTTAACTGGCCCCAACTGGAAATTGAACCCACAACCTGGACCTCACTGGCAATGTGCCCTAATCAACTAAGATCAACCTTATCTAAGACATTATCCCTGGATATGACTCTCTTCTGAGTCAGCATTCAATCCCCATGGAAACCTTGTTCCATCAATCGCCCCCTCTACAGCTTTGACATCTAAATATGATAAAGCCGCTCAATTTTTAGAAGTCGCCTTCATTTATTCAACACCATTAATTGAAGGCTTTCTTTGTACCAGGCGCTGTTCCAGAGATATGTCAGTGGATGTATATGGGATATTTCAGTGGAATAAAATGATCAAGGATCCCTGCTTTGGAAGAGATGCTATTCTAGCAACAAAACATAGACAATAAACAATAAATGTTATATAGTAAATGATAAATGCGATAGAAAAAAGAAAGCAGCAAGCAGAATAAGAAGGAAGCAGGAAGGGAGAGGTTGAAGGACAAGCGGTGATTTTCAAAGGTCAGTCAGGACTGTATCCATTGAGAAAACATTTCTGTCAAACTTGACGGAGACGAGTGTGATGGAGGGTGTTCCAGGCAGAGGAAACAGCCAGGGCTAAGGCAGGAGCATGCTCAGCATGCCAGCAAGAAAGGCAGTGTGGCTGGAGGGGAGTGGGCCAAGGGGACAGTCGCAGGAGTTCAGGGCAATGGGGAAGCAGAGCACAGCAGACCTCATAGACTCTTCTGAGGACCTTGGCTTTGACGCTGAGGGAAATGGGAGCCCTGGTAGGTTTCCAAGAGAGAAGGGATGTGATCTGACTCATGCATTAAGGGGATCTTTGTGGTTGTTCTGGGCAGAGTGGCAAACCCATATTCCCCTTGGTTACTGAGAGCTATCTCTTTGGAGCCAATCTTTCTGATGTTGTCTCCACTCATTATTTTGATTTTCTCACCTTCCGTTCGTTCCTCAATCTGTCTTCCATACCCACCACTACTGACAATGGTCCCTTACTGGAGAAGCCCAAAGCAAGTCTTTTTGTCTTTTCTGTCCCTATAATTTTGGTGACTGTCGATGATCTCTCTTCCATGAAATGCCCTCCTACCTTGACATTTTGAACACCATTCTCAACTTCTTTCCCTTCATCACCTTCTTGGGTCTTCTTTCTCAGCCCAGCTCTCCGACACTGGTGCTGCCCACGTTTCCATAGAACGCCCTCTTCTCATTTGATGCATCTTACTTGGGCATTCCTTTTCTCCCACAATTTACATTTCCACCTTTATGTTAATAACTGCAAAGTTGCGCCCTTCTCCAATCTTGCTGCTGACTTCCATATCCATATAAACAACTGCTTAGTGGACATCTCTACTTGACAGTGGAGACCCCAGAATTTCTATGTAGAAGAAGTTTAGAAACAGTGCTCCACTGGGAAAGGGCCGGCTGGGATTGCCTTTGCACCGCACATGCACTGTTCTGACTACAGATGTGTATGTAACTGGGGTAGCCAACTAGGAGGCTAATTGAAATTATGAGGAGGCTTGTTGTACCTTTATAGACATTTGGATGTCCCAGACAGATCTTAAAATAAGTACCAGCAAATCTTAACGCTTCAGCCCACATCCCCAAGCACAGGGAATGGTACTTTTACCTGCCTGGTTACCCAAACCCCAACTGGGCATCTCCTTTAGTTACTGAGTATCTCTTCCCCCAGGGTTTTATCTTCTAGGGATAAACTCTGCAATTAGACTCTGTCTTCCTTCTTAGGGCCCTGTCATACAACCCAGCCTTCAGTCTCAAAGGACATGGCCCTATGTACCACCTGCTCAGCAGCGAGCTGGGGTCCTGCTCCAAATCACAAAACTATACCGAACCATTGTGCTCCCTCCCATATGATCTTTCAATCTTTATTGTATTTTTTCCCATTACCATTTGGTCCCCTCAGGCCCTCTTCCCCCCAGCAATCACCACACAGTTGTCCATGTCCATATGATCTTAAGCATCATCACAGTCCAGAAAATTCTGCTGCTGTGTCCTGCCCATTTGATCGAATCTCCATGGATACTGACTCCAGTCTAGAACAAGCCTCATTCTCTGGACACTGTCAAATGCGCTGCTGAATCCAAGGGCCAGCCCCGCAGATGTGTAAGTTCCAAGCTGCTGCTTCTTTCCTATTGGTTCCCACTGAAGTCAGCAAGGCCTGCAGCCAAGCCAGCTTACCAGAGTTAGGACACTTGTGTTCATCAGGGTAGGGCAGGCTATCTGTGGCAAAATCATCTGCAGCAAACTTTCAAACAAAGGTTTAATGCTTGCTTGTGTCTGGTTCGGAAATGAGTCAGGTAGTTATCCTATACAGCACTCTTTCAGGTGGCAAATCAAGAACCCAAGCTGCTTCTCCTTTGCAATCCCAGCATCTCCAACGTGCAAAGCAGGAAAGATGAGCGCATGAAGATGGGCCTTTTCTTAACTGCCTCAGACCAGAAGTGCCACAACACTTCTGCTAACATTCCTTCGGTGAGAATTCTCCGTATGGCCTCACCTATGTACCTCGGGGCGTGGCAGCCTGGGAGACATGAGCATTTGATGGGCACTCATTAATATTATTTCATCATTATTTCAGGAAATGAAATATTACCTCTAGGGTCTGAAAGAGCTAAGAAAAACCTCAGATTGAAGAGTCATACGCTTCTGCATCTAATAATAGCAGTTGGGTAAGTAAACAGCAGGCCGAGGGAGGGTCCCTCGAGGTGGGACTCCTGTGTGCCAATTACGTAGAATGCTGACCCACATAGAGAGACTCAGCTTCCGTAGCTGCTCCCTGATAATGAAATGGTGGCTTGTTTCTATTTAGGGTGAGACTTAGTAATTGATGGCTGCCTGACAAACTGGCAGGATCCATACAGACATTCTGAAAAGTTCATTCAAAATCATACACTTAAATACACCAAGATTACTTGTGACTCTCTTCCCGCCTGCATGTAATTAAATAAAGCTTTATCTAACCATTTTACTTGTATGCATTAGGGACTCCGACCAGGGCTCTCTTCCTTCCAAGACTTTAATATGCCCTTATCTGTCTGTACTAATTGGGTTTTCTCATACTGCCACATGGGCAGCAGCTAAAAGAAGACAGGCAGTCAGATCTGATATGCCTATGGGATGGTGCTAGAGTTCCTAAAGATCTCTGCATGACCTCAGACATTTGGGGCCTCAGATTAATAATTAAAAGTTTAAAACTCTCATGCTTTCATACTAGGGGATCTTAACCATTTACAAAGAGAAAAAAACCTTCAAATGCCCACGAAGGCCAGATAATCTCATGAGTGAGTGCAATAGCATGGGTGGAAAGCAAACACACCATTGAGTTCTACCAGATTAGAGTCAACAGGAATGGTTCTCAAATGTAAATACCTGTCAGCGTCGCCTGGAGGGCTCGTTAAAACACAGACTGCTGGTCCCGCCCCCAGTTTCTAACTAGCGCCCTGATGCTGCAGGACCAGGGACCACACTTTGAGAACCGTTGGTCAAGAGGAAGGCAAGACTCACTGCATTGCTAGCTCTCCTACTTTCTCAAAAGGAGCCAGAAATCTGGACTCACCTGTGGAAATCCCAATTTTGAAAATGCTGGTAACAAATACAAAGTTAATTTTGAGACACTCTATGAGATTTTGCCATTAATCTATGAGCTCACAGCTCCACCATAAGCCTTCGACCAAGGGGAGACACGCATCACAAACACACACCCCCCTCCACACTCGTACGGGAAGATGGCACCTGTAACGCCAGAGCCCAACTTTTGGAGGACATGTCAGCCAACTAGATGAGTCAAATAACTGCTGATAAATGAGCAAAGATATTAGAGTCCCTTCATACTCCCTTCCTATCCATCAGGTGATCCTGCCTTATCCCCTGTCACCTTAAAAGCTGCATTTGCTTAGAAGCATATTACAACCCTTAACATTACCTTTGACACTCCCAAAGTAAACCTCAAAATCTTTTAAAATATTGTCAAGAAACATACATTTGAAAGACATAGATCTTATTTGGATGAGTTTTTTAAAACAAGAACACTTCTACTTGAAATATTTTATATTCCTGCTTCCATAAGCGCTGGGTTCTGTGTAATCTCACAAACATGAATGGGCACTCCTGACATGCTAGGTGCTATGTCAGGTGTTG
>PVJI01010600.1:0-59637 GCA_004026765.1 Micronycteris hirsuta
TCTGGTTTTGGGACTAGGATGATGCTGGCATCATAAAAAGAGTTTGGGAGTCTTCCATCATTTTGGATTTTTTGGAATAGTCTGTGAAGGATAGGTGTTAGTTCTTCCTTAAATGCTTTGTAGAATTCTCCTGTGAAACCATCTGGTCCAGGGCTTTTGTGTGTTGGAAGATTTTGATTACTGCTTTAATTTCATCTGCTGTTATTGGTTAGTTCAGGCTTTCTGTTTCTTCCTTATTGAGTTTTGGAAGATTATGTTTTTCTAAAAATTTGTCCATTTCTCCTAGGTTTTCATATTTCTTGGCATACAGTTCTTCATAGTAGTAACTTACAATCCTTTGTATTTCTGTGGCATCAATTGTAATGTCTCCTCTTTCATTTCTGATTGAGTTTATGTGGGTCCTCTCTCTTTTTTCCTTGATGTGCCTGCTTAAAGGCTTGTCTAATTTGTTTATCTTTTCAAAGAACCAGCTCCTGGATTCATAGATCCTTAGAATTGTCCTTTTAGTCTCTAAGTCATTTAATTCTGATCTTAAATATTCATTTTAAACACAAGTGATAACTTATCCTAAGGTCATGGTTTATTTTTTACTAAGCACCTAGTTCTTTACTAAGCACATGGTTCTTGTAACACTCCGTAACAGCCTGAATCAGAATCTTGTGAGAGGATGGTATAGTTTGAAATGAAAGCAGTGCTTTGTCCAACAAATTTTATTTATTTTTAGTCATTACTTATTTTGAAATTTCAAATAGAATGAAATAAATGACATTTTTCCCCATTTTATCAAAAGAAGGCACAGGTTTCCAAAAAGCCAAGAAACATTTTTCTGTCAGCAACTCTGTTTTTGAAATCTTAAGAGGAATGCATCTTTGGGGAAGTGTTTCTAGATGACTAGTAATCTTGAAGCTGTGAATCAAGACACAGGACAGCTAAGGGCAATCTTGATCACCTTGTCTTAGAAAAGGAAAGACATAATATGGGTGATCACTTCCTAAAAGAGACCACACATATTACAAGGATGTGACATATGACAATGATTGGAGACTTCAAGTCTTTGGACATCTGAGATTCTCATTTTACTAAAAGTACAGTATGTGTTAAACTCTTGATTGGCCTTGCTGACAATTTAATTTCTAAGAATACTAAGGAAATAGAAAAGAGAGACTGTTTCTTTATTATTGATTAACAAGTAAAACTTGCTGCAGAAGTGGAATCTAGAGGATCTTCAACTGAGATCTCACAACTGATGTCAGTTTTTCCTGCGGCCCTACAGGGAATGGAATACTAACTACAGTGAGGTCTCTGAGGTGGCTGGATTGCTTATGCTCCCCTCAACAGTACATGAGAGGTCTCTTTTCTCCAAATGGTGACCAACACTTGATGCTGTCATTTTTGAAAACGTCTTTTTGAATTTGAATAGTATTGAATGAATATCATTGGGTTTACTTTATAATTCTCTGATTAAAAGGAGAACTTTTTTTTTCAAATGTTTATTGATCATTTGGCTTTCTAGTACTCTGAATTGCCCAAACCATTTGCCAATTTTTAGTTGTTTTTCAAAATATTTTTATTGCATTGCTTGGGTTTGTTAAAAATATCTTCTGTTGACTATGGCTTTTCTTTTAACTTTTAAAATGCTATTTCAATCATAGAGAATTTTAAGAACTTAAATGAAAATATGGGATCCACTTTAATCTTTTGATAAATACTTATTGAGCACCTACCCTATGCCACATGTCCATTGGTTCATGCCTTGTGCAGAAATTCTTCAACAAAAATGTTATGTAATTTCCAGACTTTTAAACAGATTAAAACATGTAGATTTTTATTTCTTCTGAAATTTGTTTTTGTTGGGATAGGGATTTATTTTATTTTATTTTTGGAGTATTAACCATTGGGCCATAATCATGTATAAAATATTTGATCCTTTCCCAACTAATGTAAAATGCTGCCATTGTTACACATGTCCACACACACACTTTATAAATTTTCCATTGGTTTATATATATTTGTATACATATATATTTATATACTATATATAGTACATGCATGCATCTACATGCTTTATATAACATATTATACATATAATGCATGTATATCAAATGTGTATAATATTTTACTATTATTTCACATGCAAATATAGATGAGAGATAAATTAAATATGTTTTAATATATATGTTCCTGAGCTCGATATTCTGTTTCACTGGTCTATTCCTTTATTCCTGTAGCAGTATTACAATGACTTAAGATTTTATACTAAATTTAATATATTTTAGGCAAGTTGGCTCACCTTATTTTTTTTGTTTAAATTGTTGTTATTATTCTTGTTTTGCTCTTTCATATAACTTTTAGTATCAACTCGTCAATTTCCATAAAACTACATGTTAAAATATGTATTGAAATTTTTTAAATGTTTTAAATTTTAGATTTTAGATATTCAATATCCTATAAGATACTGAACCTTTTCATTAATAAAGATGCTATATGAATTTCAACAAACAGACCTCTTTTTTGTCCTTCAGGGATTCCTTAGTTTTATGTTCTTTACTAAAATAGGTTCCATGGCTACATGCTGTTGGCTTCCAAATTTTTCTCCTTAGGCTAGACCTCTTCCTAACGACCAGCTTGAATATCTAGTTTTCCCCTTGACAATTCCATTTTGATATCTAGAGGACATCTAAATACTAAAAAGAAAAAATGGACCTCTGGTGATTCCTTCCCCCTCTCATTTTGCTGCTTCTTCAGTCTCACCAATTTTACTAATGGCGTGACATCCATCTTGCTGCTCTGGGGAAAAACCTGGAGCTTCTGTATTCACTCAGTAGATGGTTATTGAACATACAGCATGTGGTAAGCGCTATCTGTGTGTCTGGAAAAATTTATAAAGAAAACAAACAACAAACAAAAATGCTTGCTCTTGTGAAGCTTATATTCTAAGGATAGCTAATGGCCACTTTCTTCTAACTAATCCATTAGCAAGTCCATCATTTTCATCAAAAATATTTATCTTGAATCTATATACTTGTCTATCAACATCTTAGCTTAGGTCACCATCATCTCTATCTTGGGCTACAGAAATATCACCCTATATAGTATCCATGGTTGATACTCATCTCTCTAACCTACTTTCTATATAAAAGCCAAAGTAAAATTATAAAAATGTTTATCATACTAATTGCTTTGCTTAGCTTTTTACAGTAAAATGCAACATTTTTCTGGCTTAATGAGACTCTTATACCTGCCTACCGTCTAACTTCCAGCCCCATTCCATGTTACTTTTCTTTTTAATCATTAGATCTCAGCACATGGCTTATCTGTTTCCAGCACACAATAAGTGCCTCCCACCTGAGGGGAACTTGGCAGCTTCCCCGTGCTCTTTTCCCTTATGGCCATGTAGACAGTTCCCGTTATGTTCAATTTGTGAGGACTCAGCTCACACAGCATCTTCTCCGAGATCGATTTACTTAAATCACTCCTGCAGCTGTATCATATTATGTCACCATATTTATTTCTTTTAGAGTCTCTATCACAACCTGTAGTTATATTTTATATTATTTTGTTAGTTTTTATTGTGTATTTTTCACACCCAAACATAACCGTCATGAAGGCAGTGATTTAGTCTTCCTTCTTCACCACTTACATCCCCTGGGCCTAGCAGAAATGCAGCATATATTGGATGTTCAACAAATTTTTGTCCAAAATATAAATGAACGACAGGGATTTTAGAATAATAAATTATTCTTTTCATAGAGAGCAGCAGGGCTTTTTGGCAACATCTTTATACTGTTTTTCCTAACATCATGTGTCTTCTTTTTGACAACATAAAAGTACAGTATAATTAGTTTGAATTGTAACTAGTGAAAAGATTCTTAAAATGGCAGACTGTAGTTGCTAGCCAGTGGTGAGGCCTCTGTTGGTGGCTGCAGTGATCTGCTCTTAACCTCGTTCATTTCAGTGTTTACTAGTGATTTGAATAAAAGTATAGAATAACATTGGTAACATTTTTAGTTGAAAATAAGAGGGTAAAGGAAATGCATTAGCCAAAAGAATCCAGTCACAAACAATTTCAGTATTCTAGAATATAGACTAAATCTCAATATCCAGGTGAAATATTGTAAGTATTTCACCTGGATATTGATGACCATGTAAATAAAGCATATTTATTAAGCACTCTAAAACAAATTTCAATGATATAGAATGGAAGAAATATGGCTTAGCAAAAATTTACCCTCCAAAAAGCTTGCAGGTTTTAGTTGATTGTAATTGCAATGTAAATGAAGAGTATGGTATAGCTGTCATAAAAATGAACAGGATTTAAAATTTTTTAACCAAAGAATAAGTTCTAAAAATTATTTTCAATATTCTCTATAATTAAAAATTATTTTAAACACTGTATAACTTTTATACAGTGTATTCTGAATTTCAGAATTAGTATGCTTGGAGTATACCCAGTGTGTATAAGTTCCAATTTTGCAATATATATCAAAATAAGCTATGCACGTGCATTTAGGTGTACTAATTCCACCTCCAGACATGTGTGGTACAGATGTGCGTGTGCATATGCACAATAGTCTATAAGCAAGGTTTTTATGCGGCTTTAACTATAGTAACAAAAGCTAAGCCAACCTAAATGTCTGTTGGTAGTAAGTTGGCTCAATGTTATGTTTTGGTATGGAACATACCCAAGAGAAAGGAAAAAGGCAAATTTTAGATGAATATGTATATCATAACATATACTTTGGAAAAGAGGAGATAGATACAGCCATATGTGTATATAGTCATATAAGAGTTTTAAAAAAGCCTTCATGAGAGTTTTTTGAAGTGTTTAATGTGCAGATTTTATTGCTTTAAAATGTATCATTCTATTTATAGTATTTTTCCCATTGTCATCTAACCCCCTTCTAGCCCCCTGCCCCCCAAAATTACCACACTGTTGTCCATGAGTCCTTTTTCCTTTTTGCTTAATCCCTCCATTGCTACCCTCCCTTTGCCTTAGCTGTTATCCTGCTCTCTATCTATGAGTCTGTCTCTGTTTTGCGTGTTAGTTCAGTTTGTTCATTAGATTCCACATATGAGTGAAATTATATGGTATTTGTCTTTCTTTGACTGACTCATTTCACTTGGCATGTTCTCCGGGTCCATCCATACTGTCTCTTAGGGTAAAACTTTCTTCTATTTTATGGTCAAGTAGTATTCCATTGTGTAAATATCCCATAGTTGTTTTATCCACTCATTTACTGATAGGCCCTTGGGCTTCTTCCATATCTTGGTGATTGTAAATAATGCCACGATGAACACAGGGGTGCTTATGTTCTTTTGAGTTAGTGATTTGGGTTCCTTTGGATGTATTCCTAGAAGTGGAATACTGGGTGAAAATGTAGTTTCTTTTTGAATTTTTTGAGGTGTCTCCATATTGCTTTTCACAGTGGCTGCACCAGTCTACATTCCCACCAACAGTGCAGGAGGGCTCCCTGGCTTCCTTTTTCTATGCATCCTAACCAACACTTGTTTGTTCATTTATTGACGATAGCTATTCTGACATGTGTGAGGTCTCTCATTGTGGTATTAGTTTGTATTTCTTTGATGATTAGTGATGTTGAGAATCTTTTCATATGTCTGTTGGCCATTTGTATGTCCTCTTTGGAGAAATATCTATTCAGAAGTGTCTATTCTTTGCCCATTTTTTAATTGGGGTGTTTGTTTTTTTGGTGTTGAGTTCTGTAAGTTCTTTATAAACTTGGGATATTAACACCTTGGGATATTATCAGTTGTGTTGGCGAATATGTTCTCCCATTCTGTGGGTTGTCTTTTTATTTTGTTGGTGGTCTTCTTTGCTGTGCAAAAACATTTTAGTTTGATGTAGTCCCATTTGTTTATTTTTTCTTTTGTTTCCCTTGCCTGGGGAGATTTATCTGATAAAATATTGCTATGAGCCATGTTAGGGATTTTGCTGCTTATGTTTTCTTCTAGGATTTTTATGGTTTTGGGTCTAACATTTAAGTCTTTAATCAATTTTGAATTTATTCTTTTGAGTGGTGGAAGAAGGTGTCCTAGATTAATTTTTATTCATAAATCTATCCAATATTCCCAACACCTTTATTGAATAAACTATTTTTAGCCTATTGTACATGCTTGATTCCTCTGTCAAATATTAATTGACTATAAAGGTATGATCCATTGATCTATGTGTCTCTCTGTATGCCAGTACCATGCTGTTTTGATTACTATGGCCTTATACTACAGGTTGATAATGGGTAGCATGATTCCTCCAACTTGGTTGCCTTTCTCAGGATCGCTATTGCTATGCGGGACTGTTTGTGCTTCCATATAAATTTTTAAAGTATTTGTTCTAGTTCTGTGAAATATGTCATTGGAATCTTGATAGGAATTGCAACAAATCTCTAGATTACTTTGGGTAGTATGGACATTTTAATGATGTTAATTCTTCCTATCCATGAACACAATATGTGCTTCCACTTATTTGTATCTTCCTCAATTCCTTTCTTCAGTGTCTTATAATATTCTGAGTACAGCTTTCTAAAAAAATTTTAATTACTTTATTGTTGTTCAGTTGTCTGCATCCTTTCCCCTCCCCGTACCCCACCCCCTCCAAACCCACCTGCCTCCCCTTCTTCCAACTTCCCCCTTGGTTCTGTCCATGTGCCCTCTATAGTGGTTCCTGAAAACGCTTCTCCCCAAAGTCCCCTTCCCCCTCCCCTCTGGCTATTGTTAGATGGTTCTTAATTTCAATGTCTCTGGTTATGTTTTGCTTGCTTTTTTCTTTTGTTGATTATGTTCCAGTTAAAGGTGAGATCATATGGTATTTGTCCCTCACTGTCTGGCTTATTTCACTTAGCATAATGCTCTCCAGTTCCATCCATGCTGTTGAAAAGGGTGTAAGCTCCTTCTTTATCTCTGCTGCATAGAATTCCATTGTGTAAATGTACCATAGTTTCTTGATCCACTCATTTGCTGATGGGCACTTAGGTTGCTTCCAGCACTTGACTATTGTAAATTGTGCTGCTATGAACATTGGAGTGCATAGGTTCTTTTGGATTGCTGTTTCAGGGCTCTTAGGGTATAATCCCATCAGTGGAATTGCTGGGTCAAAAGGCAATTCCATTTTTAGTTTTCTGAGGAAATTCCATACTGTTTTCCACAGTGGCTGCACCAGTCTGTATTTCTACCAACAGTGCACAAGGGTTCCCTTTTCTCCGAATCCTCTCCAACACTAAACTGTTGCTTTGTTTATGATGGCCATTCTGACTAGTGTGAGGTGGTATTTCACTGTGGTTTTAATTTGCATCTCTCTGATGGCTAGTGATGCTGAGCATCTTTTCATATGTCTCTGGGCCCTCTGTATGTCCTCCTTGGAGAAGTGTCTGTTCAAGACTCTTGCCCATTTTTTAATTGGATTTTTTGTCTTCCTGGAGTGGAGTCGTTTGAGTTCTTTATATATTTTGGAGATCAAACCCTTGTCCAAGGTATCACTGGCAAATATGTTTTCCCATACGGTTGGTTCTCTTTTTATTTTAATACTGTTTTCTTTAGCTGTACAGAAGCTTTTTATTTTGATGAGGTCCCATTTGTTTATTCTTTCCTTTATGTCCCTTGCTCTAGGGGACATATCAGTGAAGAGGTTGCTGCGTGGAAAGTCTGAGATTTTCCTACCGATGTTTTCCTCTAGGACTTTTATGGTGTCACGGCTTATATTTAAGTCTTTTATGCCCCTTGAATTTATTTTTGTGTATGTTATAAATTGGTGCTCGAGTTTCATTTCTTTGCATGTAGCTGTCCAGATTTCCCAACACCATTTGTTGAAGAGGCTATTTTTACTCTATTTTATACATTTGCCCACTTTGTCGAAGATTAATTGCCCGTAGAGACTTGGGCTTATTTCTGAACTCTCTATTCTGTTCCATTGGTCTATCTGTCTGTTTTTTATGCCAGTACCAGGCTGTTTTGATTACAGTGGCCTTGTAATACAGTTTGATATCAGGAATTGTGATCCCTCCTACTTTGCTCTTCTTTCTCAAAATTGCAGCTGATATTTGGGGTCATTTATGGTTCCATATGAATTTTTGAAGTGTTTGCTCTCTATCTGTGAAATATGCCATTGGTATTTTGATAGAGATTGCATTGAATCTATAAATTGCTTTAGGTAGTATGGACATTTTGATGATATTGATTCTTCTGATCCATGAGAACGGTATATGTTTCCACTTCTTTGTGTCTTCCATGATTTGTTTCTTCAGTGTTGTGCAGTTTTCTGAGTATAGGTCTTTTGCCCCCTTGGTTAGGTTATTCCTAGGTATTTTATTTTATTTTATTTTATTGCTGCTATATCAAATGGGATTTTTTTTCCTGATTACTGCTTCTGATGTTTCATTGTTGGTATACAAAAATGCCTTTGATTTCTGGATATTGACTTTGTATCCCACTGTTTTGCCAGATTCATTTATTAGGTCAAGTATTTTTTTTTGCACAGTCTATAGGATTTTGTATGTACACTATCATGTCATCTGCAAACAATGACAGTTTTGTTTCTTCCTTTCCAATTTGGATGACTTTTATTTCCTTTTCTTGTCTGATTGCTGTGGCTAAAATGTCGAATACTATGGTGATATTGGACAACCTTTTCTTGTTCCTGATCTTAGTGGGAAAGGTTTTAGTTTTTGCCCATTGAGTATGATGTTGGCTGTAGGTCTCTCATAGATGGCCTTTATTATGTTGAGGAATGCTCCCTCTATTCCCACTTTGCTGAGTGTTTTTATCATAAATGTGTGTTGTACCTTATCAAGTGCTTTTTCTGCATCTTTTGATATGATCATGTGATTTTTGTCTTTGCTTTTGTTTATGTGATGTATTATGTTTGTTGTTTTGTGAATGTTGTACCATCCTTGCATCCCTGGATGAATCCCACTTGGTCATAGTGTATGATCTTTTTAAGGTTTGCTGGATGCGGTTTTCCAATATTTTGTTGAGGATTTTAACATCTATAGTCCTCAGCAATATTGGCCTGAAGTTTTCTTTCTTTGTTGTGTCTTTATCTGGTTTTGGGATTAGGATGATGCTGGCTTCATAAAAAGAGTTTGGGAGTCTTCTGTCTTCTTGGATTTTTTGGAAAAGGCTGTTAAGGATAGGGGTTAGCTCTTCCTTAAATGCTTTGTAGAATTCTCCCGTGAAACCATCTGGTCCAGGGCTTTTGTGTGTTGGGAGTTTTTTGATTACTGCTTCAATTTCATCTGCTGTTATTGGGCTGGTCAGGCTTTCTGTTTCTTCTTCATTGAGTTGAGGAAGATTATATTTTTCTAGGAATTTGTCCATTTCACCTAGGTCTTCACATTTTTTGGCATACAGTTCTTCATAGTAGTTTCTTACTGTTGGGAGCCGCCTATACCCATTTCTGGCAAGGTCAGGATGGATGGGACGCATTTGCACTGCAGAAGCAACCATTGGCAGTCCTCCTACAAGTCTCTCCCTTTACATGCTTGCTTTCGTTGAATAATTGGTAGTAAGATTCTTAGATATTTGCTACTTAGATCACTTTGCTACTAAAAATTGGCACAATTTCTTATGATGTTGCTCGAATGACTTACTGACCACAAAAGCCCCTAACCTGCCCTGGCCATTTTTCCCCATAGAAAAGGGTTGAGGAGAGGAATGAACTTCTGGCAGGCTAGCTGCCAATGCTGAAGAAGGCCGTTGCCCCTAGTAACGCCTCCTGAACAATTAACACTTGTGAGCTTAAGGTTTATTTAGAGCCACAACCCCCCTGCCCCCAAGATAAAAAGCGAATGTCCTTGGGTGAGAGACTGTCTGACTTTGAAAGCAATCATTTGTTCCCAGAAGTGAAATCAGAAATGTTCTGTATTTTTTCTAAATTATTCACATGTTAGTTTTTTTCTGCCTTGATTTGTAACTTATACCTGCTCTTTTTCTCACACTGATTGTAAGAAACTTCTTTATAAAAATAAAGAGAACTTCTTTGTAGGTGTCAGTCTGGCCCCAGAGAGACCCGGCTGTCCTCCAGCACTCCAGAGAGAGGGTGTCTAGATTCGTCCCCCTGTCCCTCGGCACTCCAGAGAGAGGGTGTTCAGATCCATTCCCCTTCACCTCTATTTGTCCATCCTTCAGGGATCTGGAGACTCTCAGAGGCTGGCTCTCTGCATCTTACAATCCTTTGTATTTCTGTGGCATCACTTGTAATCTCTCCTCTTTCATTTCTGATTGTGCTTATTCTGGTCCTCTCTCTTTTTTTCTAGATGAGCCTGCTTGAACACTTGTCGAGTCTGTTTATCTTTTCAAAGAACCAGTCCTGGATTCATTGATCCTTAGAATTGTGCTTTTAGTCTCTATGTCATTTAATTCTGCTCTGATCTTGGTTATTTTCTTCTTTCTACTTGCTCTGGGCTGTCTTTGTTGTTGTTGCTCGAGCTCTTGTAGGTGTAGGGTTAGGTTATTTGTTTGAAATATTTCTATCTTGTTAAGTAGACCTGTATTGCTATGAACTTCTCTCTCAGGACTGCCTTTGCTGTGTCCCATAAGTTTTGGGTTGTTGTGAGTTCATGTTCATTTGTTTCGAGAAACTTTTTGATTTCTTTCCTAATCTCATTCTTGACCCATTCGTTGTTTAATAATAGCATGCTATTCAATCTTCATGATTTTGAGTGTTTTGGAATTTTTTCCTTGAGGTTGGTTTCTAATTTCAGTCCCCTGTGGTCGGAGAAAAAACTTGATATGATTTCAATTTTCTCGAATTTATTGAGGCTTGTTTTGTGTCCTATAATATGGTCTATCTTTGAAAATGTTTCATGTACATTTGAAAAGAATGTGTATTTAGCTTCTTTGGGGTGAAAGGCTCTCTATATATATCAGTCAAGTCCATTTCATCTAGGGCATTATTCAATGCCACAATATCTTTGTTGATATTTTGTTTGGAAGATCTGTCCATTTATGACAGTGGGGTCTTAAAAACCCTTACTATAATTGTGTTGCTGTCAATATCTTTCTTGAAGTCCTCCAATATTTTCTCTATGTATTTGGGTGCTCCTATGTTGGGCGCATATATATTTACAATGTTTATGTCTTCTTGGTGGATTCTTCCCTTGAGTATTATGAAATGTCCTTCTGGGTCTCTCTTTATGGCCCTTTTTTTGAAGTCTATTTTGTCTGATATGAGTATTGCTATGCCGGCCTTGTTTTCCTGTCCGTTTGCTTGGAAAACTTGTTTCTAGCCCTTCATTTTCAGTCTGTGTAGGTCTTTTGTCCTGAGGTGGGTCTCTTGTAGGCAGCATATGTGTGGGTCGTGCTTTCTTATCCATTCAGCTATTCTATGTCTTTTGATTGGAGCATTTAATCCATTTACATTTAAGGTTATTATTGATAGGTACTTATTCATTTGCCATTTTTTTTGTACTTGTGTTCCTCTCTCTCTCTCTCCCTTTTCCTTCCTTTCCTTAAAGCAGTCCCTTTAACATCTCTTGCAGAGCTGGTTTGGTGGAGGTTTTCTTTTAGACTTCTTTTGTCTGGGAAGCTCCTTATTTGGCCTTCTATCTTGATTGAGAGCCCTGCTGGATAAAATATCCTTGGTTGCAGTCTTCTGGTTCTCATTACTTGGAATATTTCTTGTTGTTCTCTTCTGGCTTGGAGTGTTTCCATTGAGAAGTCAGTTGCTAACATTATTGGGGCTCCCTTGTATGTTCCTTCCTGTTTCTGCCTTGCTGCCTTTAAGATTCTCTCTTTGTCTTGGAATTTTGCCATTTTACTTATGATGTGTCTTGATGCGGGCCTCTTTGTGTTCCTCTTGATTGAGACTCTCTGTGTTTCCTGGATTTGTGTGACTTTTTCTCTCATCAGATTAGGAAAGTTTTCCATCATTATTTTTTCAACCAGGTTTTCTAACCCTAGCTCTTCTTCTTTTCCTTCTGGTATCCCTATTATATGGATATTATTGCGTTTCATGTTGTCCTGCATTTCCCTTAATACCTTTTCATTCTTTCTGAGCCTCTTTTCCTTTTCTTGCTTTTTATGGGTGTTTTTTTCTACCTCATCCTCCAGCTCACTGATCTGATCTTCTGCTTCCTCAAGCCTGCTTTTGATTCCTTCTACTGTGTTCTTCAGTTCAGAAATTGTATTCTTCATTTCCTCTTGGCCTTTGTTGATAGTTTCTATCTCCTTTTTCATGTTGATATAGTTTGCAGTGAGTTCATTGTAGTTTCCCTGTAGTTTCTGGAAATTCTCTGTGAGCTCATTGAGCTTCCTGATAACCAATGCTTTGAACTCAATATCTGATAGTTGACTTGCCTCTGTTTCATTTATCATTCTTTCTGGACTTCCTCCTTTCCTTTCATTTGGGGATTGTTTCTTTGTCTCTCCATTGTTTGTGAGACTCTTCTTGTTAGCCTCTGTTTCTTAAATTGATCTGTTCTGACTCCCTGGTTTTATGGTATGAACTTCTATGGTAGAATACCTGCAAGATTCAGTGGTACAATCTCCTTAATCTCCTGAGCTCACTGGTTTTAGACTGTCATTTATGTTGGCTTTCTGTATGTCTTTGGGTTTTGCTTGTTGTTGGGTTTTTCTTTTGTGGGTCCTTTGTTCCTGAGTACAGCCTTTTTTACATTCTTGGTTAGGTTTGTTCCTAGGTATTTTATAAGTTTCAGAGCAATTGTAAATAGCATTGTTTTCTTAATTTCTCTCTGTTAGTATATTATTGACATATAAAAGTCTAACTGATTTCTGGATATCGGCTCTTGATTCATTGATCTTTTGCATTGTTTTTAGACTCTATTTCATTTATTACTGGTCTGATCCTTATCATTTCCTTCGTTCTACTGATTCTGGGCTTTGTGTGTTGTTCTTTTTCAAGTTCCTTTAAGTGTAAAGTTAGGTTTTTTTAATTGAGCTTTTTCTTGTTTTATTGAGATAGGCCTCTAATGCTATGAATTTCCTGCTTAGGATTGCTTTCACTGTGTTCCACAGATTTTGGATTGTTGTTTTCTCATTTCCATGTATTTCAAGGTATCTTTTGATTTCTTCCTTGACCTCATTGTTGACCCATCCATTATTTAATAAGATGTTATTTGGCTTCCATGTCTTTGAGTATTTTTCAGTTTTGTTCTTGTGATGGATTTTTAGTTTCATAGCATTGTGGTCAGTGAAGATGCTTGATATGATTTTGATCTTAAATTTATTGAGACTTGTTTTGTGTCCTAACATGTGGTCTATCCCAGAAAATGTTCCATGTGCTCTTCAAAAGTATGTATATTCTGCTGCCTTGGGGTGAAATGCTCTGAAGATATCAATTACATTAATTTGATCTAGTGTGTCATTTAAGGCCACTGTATCCTTATTGATTTTCTGCCTTGAAGATCTATCCATTGAAGTCAGTGGGGTGTTAATATCCCTGACTATGACTGTGTTTCTGTCAATGTCTCCCTTTATGTCCATCAAGATTTACTTTACATATTTTGGTGCTCCTATGTTATGTGCATAAATGTGTACCAGGATTGTATGCTTTTTTTTTTTTTTGATTGTTCCCTTTATCATTGTGTAATATCCTTCTCGTCTGTTACTACGCCTTGGTTTTAAAATCTATTTTGTCAGTTACAAGTATTGCTACCCTAGCTTTTTCTTTTTATTTGCGTGAAATATCTTTTCCTAACCCTTTACTTTTAGTCTGTGTGCCTTTTGAACTGAGGTGGGTCTCTTGGAAGCAGTCTATGCATGAGTCTTGTTTTCTTATCTATTTATCTACCCTATGTCTTTTGGTTGGAGCATTTAAGACATTTACATTTGAAGTGATTATTGAGAGGTGTGTATTTAGTATCATTTTATTGTTAAACTACTTTCCTCTGTTTTTTTTTTTTTTTTCTTTCTCTTTTTCTTCTTTTTCTTAAAGCAAACCCTTTAACATTTGTTGCTGTACTGGTTTGGTGTTAACAAATTCCTTTAGCTTTTTCTTGTCTGGGAAGCTCCTTATTTCTCCTTCAATTTTAAATGATAGTCTTGCTGTGTAAAGTAGCCTTGGTTATAGTTCCTTGCTTTTCATCACCTTGAATATTTCACACTACTCCCATCTAGTCTGAAATATTTCTGTTGAGAAATTAGATGATGGTCTAATTGGTACTCCCTTGTGTCTAACTACCTGCTTTTCTCTTGAGGCTTTTAGGATTTCTCTCCATGTTTTTATGCCTTTCCATTTTGGTTATGATGTGTCTTACTGTAGGCCTCTTTGGGTCCAACATGTTTGGGACTCTCTGAGCTTCCTGGACTCATGTGTCTTTTTCCTTCACTAGATTAGGGAAGTTTTTGGTAATTATTTCTCAAATAGGTTCTCAATCTATTGCTTGCTCTCTTCTCCTTCTGCTTTTCCCATGATGTGGATTTTGCTATGCTTCATGTTGTCCAAAATGTTTCTTAGGCATTCCTCATTTTTTTAAATTCTTTTTTTTTTCTTTGCTGTTCTGCTTGGCTGTTTTTTTCTATCTTGTTTTCCAAATCACTGATTTGATCCTTTGCTTTATCTAACCCACTGTTTATTCCTTCTAGTGTATTATTTATTTCATATATTGTATACTTTATTTGTGACTGATCCTTTTTTTATGGTTTCTATGTTTTTCTTTATGCTGTTGAATATCCTCATACTATTTCTCTAAACTTTGCATCTGATAATTACTTGCCTCCATTTCACCTGGTTCTTCTTCTGGAGAATTCTCTTGTTCTTTCATTTTGGACCTGTTTCTTTGTCTTCACATTTTGGCTGCTTCTTTGTGTTTGTTTATATGTATTGGGTAAATCTATAAGGACTCTGGTGCAGACCTTTGTCAGATCGTGATTGGCCCTGGGCAACCTGTTTAGAGCTATGAGCAATCCAGAACATTGGCTCCCTCTGCTGGGTCTGCTTATGTGCAGAAAAATCCAGGCTGCAAAAGGCCAACTTTTACCAGCACTGGGTCCCAGGGAGGGTTAGCTATAGTCTCAGAGCTCCCAGAAATCTGCCTTAGTTGTTAATCAGTGATATAGCCTCAAGCTGTACTCAGCAGCCTGGCTTAAGCTCCACAAGGTGGGGCAGATTAATTCCTGTGGGAGAGGCTATTACTTCCTTTTAGGCTGATGCCACTTGGAGGGATATGCTCTGCCTGCGAAAGATGGCTCCTGTGTGGGGGGAATAACTCAGCACAGTCATTTTGGCAGCTCTTCCTTCAGTTCTCTCTCCAGAGCCACCAGTCCCAGGTTCTCCTCAAGTGTCTCTAGTCTATTCTGCCTGAGTCCAGGGTAAGTGTCTGCAAATGGAATTCTGTGCATTCGTGCTTTAAGAGGCTCTCTGTGTCTTCAGCCATCCATCCCTGGTAGACAGAAACCTTGCTGTTGTTCACAGCTGGATGTTAATCTGGGTTCTTTTTCAGGTTTGGTGCTGTATGCTGGGGAGCCCAGCTTGGGGTTTAGACCCCACACTTCTCAGGGGGAGCCCTTCAACTACTGAAATATGCCTCCAGGATTTCGGTTGCCCAGCCAATCCTCATGCACCGCTTCTACAACTAGTCACATTGTGGTGAAGTGGTTTCTTCTGTCTGTCCATGTTTATAAGGTTTCTCTCCTGATAGTATTCAGTTGGTTATTCAGAGTGATTTCTCTACAATTTGGGAATAGGTTAGTGTAGCTTCCACTTCCTCCTCTGCCATGTTGGGTTTCAAAATTTATCATTCTTTAAAAGAAGAGTAATTTAGGTTCAAGCTTCAAAGATGCAGTGGTTGCTTGGCAATGAACCTGGGCTTGAGCAAAGACTGTCAGAGGGCTTGAACCTGGGGCTTGATCAAAGGCCAAAAGAGAGTGCTCACCACTGGTAGGTCCTTCATGCTGCTACCTGGCTGGGCTTTCTGCTTTCACTCATGGTGAGGAAGCCCCCCCACCCCCCCAAGGGCTACCAGGACAGGGATGGGATCTTCTAGCTCTCCTGAGAGTTTTAATAGTGATTACTTCTGAGAAATAAGACTGAGGACAAAGAACAAGTAAGAGTACTTTTACATTTTGTCTTTTTTCTTTTAGGACCCTTAATTTTACTAGAAACAGGTCCTTTATTAATTTTTAAACAAAATCCAACCAATTAAAAATGTTCTGGATTGATTATGGAGTGAATGAAGTTGTCAAAACACAGTGTCAGGAGGAGCTGATAGGGTGGCACGTAATTCCTATTTGATCAATATGGTTGAATTCACCTGGGTGTCAGCGAATTGCATCATTCTGGTTCTTACTGTGCCTAATGGACTGCAACTACAATGTTTCCCCAGTTACAGATGTTGCACTGCAAAATAGAATTGTCACTTGGAGCATTGGGGCAGAGGATATCTGAAATAGTGACATTTCTTGAAACTGTCACATAAAAAATTTATAAAAGCAACAGGGACTTTTTAGCCAGGAAAAAGGTACAACTTGTAGAAACATGATCACTGTCATCAAATCTTTAAAGGGCAATGATGTGAAAGACTTCATTCTGAAGCACCCTGAGGGACAGAACTATAACCTATGACCGGAAGCTAGGAGAACACAAATTCATCTCAATATAGGATTAGTTTTCTAACAGAAGTATCCTGGAAGGAAGTAACTTTGTGGGGAAGGAAGGATTTGGAATTCTTCTAATCCACAGACATTTAAACACAAGGAGGGTGATGATTAGACCAAGCTATTGTATAGTGGGTACAAGCCCTGGGGGAGAAATTGGCCTACAAGCCTTTTGAAGTTCAATTCCAAGAGCCTATAATAGATTGTCTTTTACATAAAGGAAAAAAATGTAATCTTGGTGATAGCCTTGCTGGAGTGCTCTACCTGTTTGAACACAGCCTGGTGGAAAGATAAAGCTATCTATAGGGATTAACTTTTGTTGCATTTTATCAGGTGACTTTGAAAAATATTTCAAAGTAAACATTTTACATTTGCATATGACATAAAAATGAGAAGAATTCAAGGTTCTAAAATATGTTGCTAATTTGGATTAATGTTTGAAAACTCATAAGCTAAAATTTAATAAATGTAAGTATAAAGTCAGGGCCTTAGGTTAAGTAAAATCTATTGCACAAATGGCTATAAAAAGTATTGCTTATCAGAAGCACTGGGGGAATCAGAGTTTAGCAGGACATTTGTTATCTAGTTCGAGGAATTCCAAGCATTGGTCCATGAAAGCATTTTTATGGTCTATTGCAAAATTCAACCAGTGTAGTTAGCTTTTTTCACAAAATAAAATGTATTCAAATTTTATTAGAAATCTATGTACTTTCAACTTGTTTGATATTCATCTAAAACATTTGATTTAGGAAATAATAAAAGTAGATACCTTTTCATATTATTCTTTCTTTACTTGGCAAACTAAAAATCTCCCAGATCTATCTCAGTCACTTTTCTTTTCCCTCTGCCTCCTTCTTTCAAGAACAATTGTGGCTCAAAAAATACAATATGGTTTTTTAAATAGTCCTGGCCTGAAAAATTCCAAAAATTAAAAGTACTAATTCAGGGCACTCACCTCTAAGTCAGTAGCATGACACAGGAACCACTTTACAGCTAAACTGATTATGAAGCTTAGCTTGTGAAATAGGAGGAAATTCCCAATGCACTTCGCATAAGGATGACCATGTCTAGAGTACCATGCTGTACTCAGGCCCTGCAGTTAAGGGCTAGGCAGGAAAGAATGAGTTGTTTTAGGCCAGAGTGAACTACTACCTAATCATTGGACATGTTTAAACAAGAGACAAATAGGCTGAGCCTTCTCAGAGATGTTAGAATATGAATTTTATTATTGGGTGGTAGAGAGATGAGATCATCTTATGTATTCTTTCTATAAAGAAGATTTTTAATGATAAAAATCATAGTGAGCCCGGCTGGTGTAGCTCAGTGGATTGAGCGCGGGCTGGGAACCAGAGGGTCCCGGTTTGATTCCTAGTCAGGGCACATGCCTGGGTTGCGGGCTGGGTCCCCAGTGAGGGCCATGTGAGAGGCAACCATACATTGTTCTTTTTCCCTCCCTTCTCCTCTCTCTGAAAATAAATAAATAAAATCTTAAAAAAAAAAATCATAGTGAGGCCTAGGATATTTTCCCTCTGGTGACTACACTTAAACTCAGTTAGGCAGGCTCTCTCACAAGTGCTTAAATTTTTCAAAAGCAGGCCGAGTTTCCTAATCACTGTCATACTTAAATTGTTATCTAGTACAATTTTTGTTGTATCTTCTTCTGTTTATCTCTGTTTTCAAATGGTGTCTAATGACCAGACAGAGCTGAAACATCTTTCAGAGGTACTGAGTATATTTTCAGTGATGTGCTTGAGAATATATCTTTATAAATTGCCTCTTGGAAATCTATTATTACTTTCTAAAAGGGTTATATATTGAGTGTGTTGAGAAGTAGGGAGGAAAGTCAAAGTTACCCCAGATATAGAAGCTTGTGAAGTATCAGAAAAGCCCAACAAAGTATCTGGGGACAGTATGCACTTATATTCATATTTAAATGTGGAACAATATAATCGCCTTGAGGGTAGAGAACTTTGGTTCACTGGTGTATTCTAAGAGTAATGCCTGACACACTGTAGGTACTCAGCACATATGGGGTGGGGCAAAAATAGGTTTACAGCTGTACATGAAGCACAGGGTTTATTCTTCTTATATTATAATTTATTAATTATTGAATTATTTTCCATACAAACAACTACAAATCTGTTTTTGCCCCACGCTGTATTTATGGAGTGAATGACTGTATCAGCATGAACTTATTTTGCATTGCAGACATTGGCAGGTAGATGTGGAAAGCCAGCACTATTTCTCTTTCTCCTTTGTTCTTTGGGAGGTGCAGAAACTCCCAATTTCTAACCAAGTGATAAAAAATCTCAATGTGACACTTTGTCAGCTTGAAGAACTAGTCATGCGAAGTGACTGACATTATCTCTCTCTGCATGGACAAGATTGTTTTGTTATAACAGCAGCTCCTTCTGATTAAGTTATGATGTGTTACTGTATTTAGTACATGCTTCAGTAAGGGCACTGCACTATCTCTTTCAAATGGAGAAACATGTTCTGATTTGTATGAGGTTTTCGTTTGTTTTGTGATCAAGCAGCTGTCATATCTATGAATTGAAAGCATTTAATTTTCTAAGTATCATGCTCTAGGGAAGCAGATTTGTTTTCTTTCATCTTCTGTGGGCCATAATGATGGATGTTTTATTTGCAACTAAACAATATAGGGCTCAAATAATCAATTTGAAATAATCATATTCTTTAAGAATCTCCTGGGGTACTTATGAGAATTGTGACAGGCTTTTTACAAATATACTTAATTTATTTCTTTTCTCTTCAGAGTATGGTAAAAAGAAAATGATTTTAGAAACTGAGTCATATGATCCTTTTTTAAAAAGCTGACTATGATTGATTGGTTGATTCTCAAGACTGTGCAGGTTAATTTAAGACTGGGAGCCTAGGATCTCTTTCCTGTGGTGGTGTGATATTTGTGAGGAGACACAGTCAGTGCTTGAGTGTAGCTATGAACGCAGTTGCTTTCTAAACCTGAAAATTAAGCTCTGTGTTATTCTATTATCATTATTCTATATTCTGCCCCAGTTCACACAGTCAGCCACTCCCTTCCACTCACTTCAAGGATCATTTCATTCATCAAATAGTTGCTGAGCACCTACTGGAGCATCCATGAAGCTAGGGTGAGCCAAGAATAGGGAAAAGGTTCATGGGGTACCCACTGGAGCACTTCTGAGGAATAAGGTGGGGGTTTAACTAGGAGGGGGTTTACCTAAGAAAATATGACATGGTGTGTTCTGGAAGAAGGAACAGAAGTTGTGGAAAAGAAGTCATAACCATTAAATATTAGTGGGAATACGGGGGTCAAAATCAGATAATGACTTAAAAGTAAGCAGACAGAATTAAATATGCTTTAACCTGCAGCCTGAAGCAAGACTATAAAAATCAAGCACAAACCAGAGAGTTTATGCCTGAGCCTTCATTTACACTCATAGCATGTATCATAATATTAAGCATGTCAGCATAAAGGGTCTGGGCCAGCCTTGGCAATGACCTAGTTACACAAGAAAACAAAGACGGAGCTTTGCTTACATGTATTAAGCTTCCAATGAGAAGTGAAAATGTATTACCCAGGTAGAAATAAAGTGGTGTTAGAGATTAATAGGTTGAAATACCACGGGAGTTAGAAAGAAATTTGAGTCAGAGGATTCAGGGAGGACTCTCAGAAAAGTAACATTTTCTATGGGCCTTAAAGAATTAGCAAAATTTGGGCATTTAGGAAAATATGAAAAGGGCACTGTGGGTGGAAGATATGGGAAAGTACACAACAGAAATGGAAAAAAGTGAGTCATTGAATCTGCCTAAACCACATTGTGTTTTTTTGTGGGTTTTTTTTTTTTTTTTTAGATTTTATTTATTATTTTTAGACAGAAGGGAATGGAGGGAGAAAGAGATGGGGAGAAACATCAATGTGTGGTTGCATCTCACATGGCCCCTCTCGGGACCTGGCCTGCAACCCAGGCGTGTGCCCTAACTGGGAATCGAACCGGCAACCCTTTGGTTCGCAGCCCATGCTCAGTCCACTGAGCTACACCAGCCAGGGTGCCACATTGTTTTTTTTGTTGTTGTTGTTTCTTTGTTTGTTTTAACAGGAGAGCTCCTAGTACTTTGGGTAGAAGAATTCTCTATTATGTAGGAAAGTAAGAGTGGTGGAGTTCTACATGCCAGAAAACCCAGAGTCCGGGGCACAATGTACAAAACCACCACCTCCCCAACCCCAGTCTTGTGAAAACCAAAAATGCCTCCACACATTTCCAAGTGCCTCCCAGGAGATTCTGCCCTGTGTTGTGTGAGAGGTGGCAGGGCGTAAGCTGAGGAAAAGGGAGAGGTTGGACACTCCATTGAAATACAGTGGCCCTTACTGCTAAGTAAAGGAATTTAGATTTGGATTTAGTAGAGAATAACAAGTCACTATGACTGCTTGTGCTTCTGGTGAAATAATCTGGAAACTATATGTCAACTCGGTAAATAAAGGGATAGGTAGAACCAGTGAAGAGATTATTTAATATTATTTAAGAATTCAGATTTTGGAGTTCT
The DNA here is from genome assembly GCA_004026765.1 of Micronycteris hirsuta. NCBI lineage: Eukaryota > Metazoa > Chordata > Mammalia > Chiroptera > Phyllostomidae > Micronycteris > Micronycteris hirsuta. The sequence continues at coordinate 21,109 of PVJI01010600.1, forward strand.
GGCCAAGATTGAGGCATAGGTAGAAACCCTTCCGTTCCTCACACAACCAAAAGGAGGATAACAACCAATCTAAAATCAATAAACAACCAGAAGTACCAGAAAATCAAACTGCATGGAACTCCAACAACCATGGAATTAAAGAAACAGTCAAACAGAACAACCAGACCAGCAAGGCGGCAGAGGGAGAGAACCTGAGGCCAGGCAGTGGACCGCATGGATGGGGCTGGCTGTGGCGAAGCAGCAGGCTGTGAGGGAGGTGCTGACTTAAAGGGATACTGAGACTCAGAGTTGACTGTGGAATATGGTGGTTGCCACAGTGGGAGATATTCCCAGTCTCACACCAGAGTCCGTTGGAAAGTATGCTAGAGATGGGCAGGAGAGCTGCACTGTTCCCTCTCTGGCCCTTCCTCCACAGGCAGCACCCCAGTGCAGTGAGGAAGTTTACCCTGCTGGGGTGAATACCCAAGGCCCTGCCCCCTTACAATTTATCAGGTGTGCCAAGACAAAGAAGTATGGCCCAAATGAAAGAACAGAGAAAAACCTCAGAACTAAGCAATGAGGATATTGCTAACCTATCTGATGGAGAATTTAAAGCCCTGGTAATCAAAATGCTCACAGAACTGATTGAGTGTGGTTGAAAAATGAAAGAACAAATGAAAGATACCCAAAAAGAAATAAAGAAAAATGTTCAGGGAACTAACAGTAACAGGAAGGAAACCAGGACTCAGATCAACAATTTGGAACAAAAGGAAGAAATAAACATCCAACTGGAACAAAATGAAGAAACAAGAATTCAAAAAAATGAAGAGAGATTTTTGAACCTCTTTGACAACTTGAAACATTCCAATATCTGAATTATAGGGGTGCCAGAAGGAGAAGAACAACAGCAAGAAATTGAAAACTTATTTGAACAAATAATGAAGGAAAACTCCCCCAATTTGGCAAAGGAAAACTCCCCCAATTTGGCTTTTTCCAGGAAGTCTAGGAAGCTCAGAGAGTCCCAAAGAAGCTGGACCCAAAGAGGAACACACCAAGACACATCATCATTAAGTTACCCAAGATTAAAAATAAAGAGAGAATCCTAAAAGCAGCAAGAGGAAAGGAGAGAGTTACCTGCAAAGGAGTTCCCATAAGGCTATCAGCTGATTTCTCAAAAGAAACCTTCCGGGCAAGAAGGGGCTGGAAAGAAGTATTTGAAGTCATGAAAGGCAAGAGCCTACATCCACGATCACTCTATCCAGCAAAGCTATCATTTAGAATGGAAGGGCAGACAAAGTGCTTCCTGGATAAGGTCAAGTTAAAGGAGTTCATCATCACCAAGCCATTATTATATGAAATGTTAAAGGGACTTATCTAAGAAAAGGAAGATAAAAAATAAGAAGAGTAAAATGACAACAAACTCACAACTATCAACAAATGAACCTAAAAAAAATAAAGAAAAACAATGAAAACAAGAACTAAGCAAACAACTGGAACAGGAATAGAATCAGATAAATGGATATAATGTGGAGGGTTTTCAGTGGGGAGAGTGAAGGGAGGAATGGGGGGAAATGCACAGGGAAGAAGAAGCATAATTGGTAGGCATTACATAGATGGGGAGAGGTCAAAATGGCATAGGAAACAGAGAAGTCAAAGAACTTATATGTACAATCCATGAATGAAGGGGGGTGCTGGAGGGTTGGGGGGTGCAGGGTGGAGAGGGGATAAAGGGGGAAAATTGGGAAAACTGTAATAGCATAATCAGTAAAATATACTTAAAAATAAAAAAAATTAAAAATTAAGATTTTGAATAAGGGGCATAGGAATAAAAATTATAGATAGAACAAATTATAAATGGGCTATACAAACTAACTAGAAATTGAAAACAAATTGCATGAAGGTAATGATGGATGGTAAAAGAGGATGAATATGAGGATTTTAGCCTTGCATCTTGGAGAATAGAGGTTCTCTTAGAAGAAATTAGAACTATGATGAAAGAGGAGACACTTTAGGACAGAAATTAATTTATTCAAAGTACTCTCAACATAGGTTGAGACTTTAGCAAACAACATGTACTAGAACTTGAGATATCCCAGCTAGATATGGTAACCATTCATGTAGAGGTAATGGTTAGAACAATACATGTAGAACAAGATTGCTAAAGAGTAAGAGTAAATACTAGACTCAAAGGTAGAACTTTAAAAGTGCACATCTGGGAGAGAATAAAGGAACCTGAGAAAAAGCAACCATCAAAGTAAGAGGAAAGTCAGGAAAGTGTGGCTAGGTGGAAACCTAGTGAGTGGAGCACATTCAGAAACTTTAAGATAATTGCTGCATAAGAGAGAATGAACTAGGCAGGATAATTTATGAAAGTCAAAATTAAGTAAGCAGCAAGCTATTAATATGGCATTGTATAGTTTATATTTTTAGGAATAAACTTAATACTTGTTTTAGAAATAAAATTATTGTATGTATACCACCAGGTTTCACTTTGCATAATGGAAGGCAACATGAGTTTAATACCTAACAAAATAAACATACCTTTTTTAAATTGTATGTTCCTATTACCATTTATAAACTTTGTAATCCCCTCCCTAAGCCTTAATTACCACACTGTTGTCCATGTCCATAATTCATTTTTCCTTCTTCCTCAGTCCCTCTACCCCATAACCCCCAATAGCAGTCAATCTGCTCTCTATCTATGAGTCTGTCTCTACTGTGCTTGTTAATTCAGTTGGTTTATTAGATTCCATATATGAATGAAATCATAATATTTGCCTTTCTCTGACTGGCTTATTACACTAAGCATAATGTCTTCCCAGTCCATCTATGCTGTTGCAAAGAGTAAAATTTTCTTCTTCTTTTTTTTTTAATGGCTGAGTAATATTTTGTTTTATTCACTCATCTACTGATGGACACTTGGGCTACTTCCATATCTTGGCCAGCATTATACTCAATGGGCAAAAACTACAAGTGTTTCCCTTAAGATTGGGAAAAAGACAAGGATATCTGCTTTCAATTATCATATTCAACACAGTACTAGAAGTCCTATTCATAGCAATCAGACAAGAAAAAGAAATAAAAGGCATACAAATTGAAAAAGAAGAAGTGAAATTGTCTTTATTTGCAGATGATATGATATTGTACATAGAGAACACTAAAGAGTTCATCCATAAACTACTAGAACTGATAAATGTATTCAGTAAAACAGCAGGATAAAAATTTAATATACAGAAATCAGTTACAATGAACATAGGGGAGCTTACATTCTTTCAGATCGGTGTTTTGGGTTTCTTCAGATATGTATACAGAAGTGGGATTGCTGGATCAATTCATGGATCTTCCACACAGAAAATCAACAGGGAGACAGTGGCCTTAAATGACACACTAGATCAAATTATTGTAATTGATATCTACAGAGCATTTTATCCAAAAGCAGCAGAATATACATACTTTTGAAGTGTACATGGAACATTTTCTAGGATAGATCACATGTTAGGACATAAAACAAGTCTTGATAAATTTAAGAATATTGAAATTAGATCTAGCATCTTCACTGACCACAATGCTATGAAACTAAAAATCTATCACAAGAACAAACCTGAAAAATACTCAAAGACATGGAAGCCAAATAAAATGTTATTAAACAATGGATGGGTGAACAATGAGATCAAGGAAGAAATCAAAAGAAACCTTGAAACACATGGAATGAGAACATAACAATCCAAAATCTGTGGGACTCAGGGTCAGCAGTCCTATGAGGGAAATTCATATGAGGTAGGCATTACAGGTCTATCTCGAGAAATAAGAAAAAGCTCAAATGAGCAACCTAACTTTATACTTAAAGGAACTTGAAAAAGAACAGCAAACAAAGCCCAGGTTGAGTAGAAGGAAGGAAAATAATAAAAATCAGAGCAAAAATAAATGAAATAGAGTCCAAAAAAAACCAAAAAGATCAATAAATCTGAGAGGTAGTTCTTTGAAAAGATAAACACCATTGACAAACTGTTGACCAGACTCATAAAGAAAAGGAGTGAGAAGACCCAAATAAATAAAATAAGAAATGAAAGTGGAGAAATAATAACTTATACCAAAGAAATACAAAAGATTATAAGAAAATATTTTGAACAACTATATTCCAACAAATTATATAACCTGCACAAAATGGATACTTTCCTGGAAACATGCAATCTTCCAAAATTAAATCAGGAAGAATAGGAGAATCTGAATAGACAGATTATACCTAGTGAAATTGAAGCAGTAATCCAAAAATTGTCAACAAACAAAAGCCCTGGTCTGGATGGTTTCACAGGTGCATTTTACCAAACATTCTAAGAACTGACACCTATTCAAACTACTCTCCTTCTCAAACTATTTTGTAAAATTCAACAGGAGGGAACACTCCTCATTTTATGAGGCCAGCATTATCCTAATTCCAAAACCCAGTAAAGACTCTACAAAAAATAAAGAAAGAAAATTATAGGTCAATATTCCTGATGAACATAGATGCTAAAATCCTCAATAAAATATTAGCAAACCAAATACAGCCATGCACCAAAAGGCCATACACTATGATCAAGTGGTATTTATTCCCAGAATGCAAGGTTGCTATAACATTTGTAAATCAATAAATGTGATTCACCACTTGATCAACCAAATGAAGAATTAAACCACATGATCATATGAATAAGATGCAGAAAAATCATTTGAAAAACTCCAGCATCCATTTATAATAAAATATCTCAGCAAAGTGGGGAGAGAGGTAACATACCTTTTTTTTTTAATTTTTAATCTCTGATCCTTGAAAATCACATGAAAGCCCTGAATTGGCTTCTGATCATGTACACACTTTCTATGTAGTGTACTTGGCAATGTGTGGGTGCAGAAAAAACAACTTTCCTTCCACCTTCTAAGTTCTTCTGGCTAGGCTATAATCAAATATAACAGAGACAAATTATCAGGAGAAAATGTCTGAAGTTTATTTTATAAATGTGCATAGGGGTGCCATACAAAATGACATCCAAGGAAGAATTGGGCAATTGCAGTTTATATGCCGTTCTGGAGCCAAGGAGGAGAGAGAGTGGGTGTGGGCGATGGAGGGGTGGTAGTGCTTGTGGTCTGGGATTTCAAAGGACAGGAAGGCAATTTGCATGGCAACAGAAAAGCCAGCATGTGGTAAATAACTGTTCGCTGAGCTATCTTTAACAATGGAGCACAGTGGACTTAGAACAAATGGGTCTTGCTGGGCTCCTCTTTATCACATAGTGGTTTACACCAGACTGCAGCATAGTTTTCTACAAGGATTTCTCCCTTCTTGGAGCATGTCCTCTATGTAAATTTTTTTTTAGATAGTTAGGTGAGGTCAAAGCTTCTTCTGAGTCTTTTGTTTCTTAGAACCAGGTTAAAATCAGTATCCCAAAAGGCACATTTTGGGAAACTGTTTCCTTTCAGCAATAAACTCCATTGAAGGCGAGAAGGCCATCCCTCATGCATCCGTGATGCAGCAGGTGCTTTGCCAAGCTTGTCGTATATAATTTAGGTAACAGTCTTGTGACAAGAATTTTTGGCCTAATAATATGTGTGTGTGTGTGTGTGAGTATATATATGAAAAATTCAGAGATGTTAAGTGAACTGTTCAAGGTTGAGGAACCAAAAAATAAATCCACTAGGATTTGGTTACTAACATTCTTCCTGGTTTTGAAGGAATTATTTTAACAGTCAGAGTTCTATCTGTTCATATTAGTATAATTCTTCAAAGAACATAGAATTTTTTTTCTATTTCTCCTTACCTTGAAAATAGTAGTAAAAAAAATCTCCCAGAAAGCTTTATGTTCAACATTGAGTGTGCAATGCTTTTTGACCCTCATGAGTTTAGGACTTGGTATTTCATAATCGCAGATCTTAGGTCCTTCACAAAGGGTAATAATATCATTTGACATTTATGTATCATTTTATTATTTAAACAGGCTTTGTGATTTCTTTAGTGAACATAGTTAGTGAGGTTCTATCCCAGAGACGTTGGGTGGGTCTTGTAAGGTCATGCAGCAAACTGAGGGAAGAACTTGGAATACAGTCCTTGCCCTCCCGAATCACTCAGTTAACATTCTTTGTCTACTTAATAGGACAAGCGAAAAATGGTAAATCAGTGTGTTAATCATGTCTTTTTGGTATAATATTTTGAAATATTTATTAGTCACAATTTTTGGTTAAAAACAGAGGGGTTGTTTTTATGGGAAGGTAGTGGATATAAAAATTCATATTTAAGATAATGGAGCAATATTTGGTCTCCTAGAACTCATATATGAATGATACTACAAAGAACCATTTAAGTTTAAAATACCGAATCGTATATATATATATATATATATATATATATATATATATATGTATGTATATACACACACACACACACACATATATATAATAAACTAGTATATCTAAGGCTAAACTAGTTTACTTAAGTATACTTACATACTCATTACCAGTGTGCTCTAAGACAGTAGTACAAGGTCAAGGAAAGTATCTTTAAGTATTTGTCTTTTACTGCCTGGCTTACCTCACTTAGCATAATGCTCTCTAGATCCATCCATGCTGTTGCAAAGGGTAGGAGCTCCTTTCTTTCTGCTGTGTAGTATTCCATCATGTAAATGTACCACAGTGTTTTGGTCCATTCATTTACTAATGGGGACTTAGGTTAGTGGGGGGAAATGGAGACAACTATACTTGTAAAACAATAAAAAAAGTGAAAAAAATAAAATAAAGTTGCAAAAAAAACTGGAAAGTATCTTTAGAAGGAAGACAAATGAGATTTGTCTATTTGTCTGTTCACCTAGAAATAACAAGTGAGAACTGTATTGGTGAGTTTCTTCTTCCGGGATCTCATCCATCTCATGGCTTTAAATACCTACTGGATGATTATGGCCCCCAAACCTATATGTGCACTCTCTATTCTTTCCTATGTTCCAGACTTCTATCCCCATCTGACTCTTCATGATTGGATATATGATAGGCAGGTTGGCATTTTTCTGCGCTGCTATCAATCCCTAATTTAGTCTCCAGAGGGTTTCCACCACTGCAGGTATCACTGCATGAATGAAAGCCCAGGATGGATGTATTTTAAGTGATGGCGTCCATGGTTCCATGGAAAGTCATGGACCATCGTGATTCAGGGGTGAGCAAAGGATTCTCACTGTCCCCGTCTTATGGAAATGGATCCCTGTTGAGGTAATATGATGAGAAAATAGAACGGTAGCAAAATTTAGAGATGACCATACAGAAAACAGCCCACATTTGGGAGTGGTTTATTTTAACATTATGGTTTCATCCTTAATATTAAATATCAAAATTATATATACAACATACTACATAACATATACATAACATATAATATATTATATATAAAATTTTAATATTGAAACCTGCTGCTTAGGATTCATGGAAATATACTTATTTTCCATCGTTAAAAGTATTTTTTAGAACATTGGATCTTTCATCAGATAATAAAAATATATGACCATACAGTTAAGAAAATAAAAAATATATAGCCAGTTTTTAGAACCTATATAGTAGAAAATTTTCTTTCTATTTAAAATCTTTTTTTCAATCCCCTGCTTAACAACCCTGGTAGTCTGCTATAAGTATATTGCACTAACCAAGCAGTATCATTGTGTAAATAAAGATACTTTATGGATAATACAACATTGAAGTAAACCATTTTAAGGAAAGAGCCTTTGACCTTCCAGATATGTCTAGTACTAATCTAAGAGTGGGGACCCTCAGATAGGGAAGAAGATTATAGTGTAAGGGATCCTAGAGGGAATGAGTCAGAAAGCTAAAGGAATATCACAGCGCGTGAGTGCAGAAGTGCCTGTCAGCATTCCAGGAAGAATTCATTGTGGTGCTCTTAAGCAAATACTTACATCTATGACCTGAGAGTAAAGTGCCTATTAGCCAGGCTTTGCTGGTAGGTTAATAGAGAGATGACAGGCATTTCCTTATTGAAACATTTGTTTCTCTGTGCTTAATACAGTCAACTGCCAATAAATAATAATTATTATTTCTGTTTCTGCCAGATGTTACCTATAAATCATGCAGTGCAAAACCAAAGATTTGAAGGCCATTCTGGACAAAAGTATGACTGAGGTGAAGTCATTTGTTGTAGCCATTGGTAGCCATTCTCAACAAAGAGTTTTTATAAACAAATAATTGCTACAAAGACCTCATTGGGAGTCATGGAGTTTTTAACTTACACTGTTTTTAGGTCCCTGGATAATGTTCATACCACTTGACAGATGATTCATCCTTTCATTCCACAAATATTTATTGAGTATCTGCTTGTTTTCTAGGCATTGAGGGTAATAAACCAAAGATGAGAGTCAGAGTGCCTGTCCTTTCAGAGCTTACATTCTATATGAGGAGCCTATAGAGATAATAAATATGGAAACACATATATAAGCAAGATAATTTCGGATAAAACTAAGCTCTTATATATGCTAGACCTGTTCTAAATATATTTTTATATATATTAAAAATAACAATAACAAACCTAAGTGGTAGATACTATTATTTACCCAGTTTTTTAAAGATGAGGAAACTGAAGTTTAAAAAAATTCATGTAACTTGCCAAGCCAGAGAGAGAAGAAGCTGGGGAGCTAGGATTGCAACCCAGGCAGTCTAGGTTTCTAACCTTCCACACCACATGCTACACTATAAGGAAAATCCGGTAGGTTATGATATAGAGATTATGGACAAACCGTATCTTGAGGCAGAGTTAACATTTGCTTAATGGCGAAAGGCCATGTAAAATTCTGAAGAGAGCTTCCCAGGCAGGAGAAATAAGTGCAAAAGCATCCAGATGGGAATAGACTGGACCTATTTGAACGAAGATTTATAGGGTTGGGGGAGTAGGGGGAAGGAGAGATCAGGGACCAGACCCTATAGGTCCATGCTAAGGATGGCCTACTGCATCAGAAATCCTGGGTGATGTGGCTCAGATGCATTTTGACAAGTCTTGCAGGTGATTCCAATGCATGCTATACAGATTCAGCTGGGACCACGGTGCGTGCGAGGGGCCAGGTAGTACAAGGTCTAGAGAGCTGATTGTGTGTGTCTCTGACCAACTCTGTGTCACTGGTGGCTGGAAATTGGCCATGGTACACAAATATATTTCAGAGAAATCAGAAATCTTTACTACCAATCAAGTTTCTCCCTGTCCTTATTCCTTTATTAACATTACCGGTAAATTCAGTGGTCTGGGTGGAACCTGTGAATTGGCTTTTCTAACAAGTTCTCAAGTGGTGCTGATGCTGCTGGCCCTGGGACTACAGTTTGAGAATTATCAGAACTAAATTTGTTTTATTTGGTCCTATTTCTCAATTGTTCTCCTCTTCCCCTTTATACATTTCTTAATTGCACAATCCTCAACATTCTCTTTCCATTTATTTTCATCTTCATAACTGTAAGTAGTGAATTTGGAAGTCACAATTTCCACTTCATTTTCATTACCATTACTTAATCTAGATCATCATTACTTCTGGCCTCCATTGCCATCATAGTTAATCTTCATGACAGTCTTCTCTTACGTATCTAAGATAGTTACACTGCGCAGACCCTTTGGTGTTTCCTTCCTCTCTCCTCGCACCTCAGACATAAGGCTATTCAACGGTTGCTCTAGCTTCCTGCATCAATTATTCCTTTCCATACTTAAAAATTCACCACTAATCACCACATGTTTTCCACCTCACATCAATGTGTCTATTCGTTCATCTTTTTAATCTTCCTTCTATGTCTACATCTAGGCTTTCATTCATAATCCTGTGGAGACATAACCTGCATTTATTTCATTCCATTTTCTTGACCCTCCACATACATTGTATCTGTCCTAAACAATCCAGTTCAATGAGACCTTTTACCAACATATATTTGACAAGGCTTCTAATTGTATCTGTGTGCACAAGACAGAAAAAAAGGAAGATGCACATTAGTGTAAATAGAAAATTGTAGCAAGTTAATACCATGCCTTTCAGTAGGGAAATCTATTTTGTCATGAAGAAAGTTCTATTCTTATTTATGTCCTTTTCAAATATTTATTTTAAAGAAAGGAAAAATCTAACAGTTATTGAATATCTACTATGTTCTAAGCATTGTGATAAGCGTTTTCCTTGCGTTATCTCATTTGTATTCTCACATCAAGTCTGTGAAGAGATATTGCATGGGTCCCTTGAAAATCCAGAAATCTAATTTATCAAATCTGTGGTCAACATATCTCTGGGAAATAAAGCTAATGTTACAGATGGCCGAGTCATGAGTCACTATATCTTGCCAACCTAGAAGAATGAGTCAAATCAATAAGGCACATTTAAAAGCAATAACTATAAAATTTACATTAAAATTAAATGTATCAGCTCTGGCTGTTGTAGCTCAGTGGATTGAGCATGGGCTGTGAACCAAAGCGTTGCCGGTTCAATTCCTAGTCAGGGCACATGCCTGGGTTGTGGGCCAGGTCCCCAGTGGGGGCCACGTGAAAGGCAACTGCACATTGATGTTTCTCTCCCCCTCTTTCTTCCTCCCTTCCCTTCTGTCAAAAAATAAATAAAATCTTTAAAAAAATTAAATGTATCATATTATGAGTTCTTATAGAATTTGCTTGACTGAAGTTTATGGGAGAGATCAGATAAAACTTCCTAATGCTCAGTATATAAACTGATAGGGTGGTATAGGTTCTAAGAAAGGTAACATACTTTTATATCGCACTTATAGGAATATGACATTGAGATTGAGGACAATAATTTTTTCTGTGTATTCCCACTAGCCAATACTCACTAGGAGTATTGTGTCATTTCTGGCTATTATATTTAAGAGGATTTTGACTAGTTACACAGCATAAAATGATGAATACCAGGACACTATCTTTGTCATCGTAGACAGAATAAAGAAAGACCACTGGGTGGTAATATTATCTGCATTGAAATTCCACATGGAAGGACTGGAGCAGCTGAGAGCTGAAGATAGGCAGGTGGGTGGAATTTAAAGAGGGGTATATTCCAGCTCAATGTGGAGAGAAGCATTCCTGGGGTCAGAGGAGCTCAGCTGTGGCGTCAAGAATCAGGAGATATCTATTCACTGAATGTGATCAAGCAACGTGTTTTCCATCTTTAAACATTCTGGGATTTTATCACTTCTGTTTGCCTTCGGGCTACTCTTATTCAAAATGATGTTTTCCCCTTCTGATATGTAATTGCACTGATGGACCACATTTAATAATTAAAGATTTTAATTACTTTTCCTTCCAGGTGAATTGATTATATTCTCCAACATCCCTCCTCCCACTGAAAGTCCCTACTGGGGGGGAAAGACAATATTATTTTATATCTCGCACAGTATTGTTCTGAACACGTAGCTGGGATTCATAAACACTTGTTGACTGATCAGTAATTTTCCAACCTGCTGAGGCAGCTCTCTTTTGCAAGGGCAATTATAAACATTTCTAGAGCCTACTCAAGTTCTTAAAATGATACAGATGATATTCTATTCTCTCCTGCTTGAGCAGCAATCACACTGCAGAAACCACTGTCAGCAGAATAGGACAAAACTGCTGTTTTGATTTTCCTAATAAGAGAAGACAGGATAATAATTCTCATTTAAAATCACTCCCATTCAGTTATAAACTATATGAAATTGTACTCTGCATAAAGAATTAAGTCCCTGTGTTTTTAGCTCCCACAAACAACTTAATGCTTCAAATACATTAGCAATGCCATTTCTGCACATATGTAAGCCAAAATTTGTCTACCTTTCTCTATTAATCAAATGCATCATCGATCAATGGTATATCTTATAGCTTTTATAATTACTTTTCCTTAATACTGTTTTTTCTCCCTCTTTAGAAGTGTGGGAAACTGTATTTGACTTTGACATGATTCCCGTATGTCACATGATGGTGTTAAAAAAGAAATGCAGTAGCAATTTTAATACATGGAATTGGTCTCACTGAATCAAATATGAAGGCTGGCTTCCTGATCCATTTTCCTTGTTTTTCTTAGTTCTATACATTTTCTTCATTCACTGTTTTTTTTTCTTCTTTCTATTTTAACAGAATCATAATCAGTATATTGGGAGCTTGAATGGGCATGTAGGGCTTTAGGTATATGCTTTCATAAGTGATAGAGTAACATAGATTTTATTTTTTCTCGAAATAAAATACGTAGTATGTTTTGCTGATATTCAGCTGTCCTGTGGGTGACTTTATATTTCACATATATCAAAAGTAGAAACAGCAGTGACCTTCAAGTCTGGAGATGGGCGTCCAGTCTTCTACACTAGTTAACAATGTGGCTTTAGGCAAGTCATCTGAGCCTTAAATTCTCAGGTTCTCTAATCCTTCCTTTGTAAGTGGGTGGATTTGAACTAGATTTCTGAAATTTCTAGATCCCCAAATCTATAACTTCAGGGCGTGTTTAATTTGGTCAAAATTTGTACCTGTAAAACATATTTTAAACACATAACAAATATTTTGTCTTATCATTTGACAGAAACAATACCTTTAAATTATGAATTCACAGCCTTCAATATCATTTAAAGATTTTATACTACTAAATATTTTTTCTTAAAAAATATTACTCCTTTAAATATCTTTCTTTTGTATATCTTAAGAAGTAATTCATTTTCTCTTACTTCATTGTAAATAAATACAGAAACATTTATTGAAATCACAATTTATGTGACATAGCACACTAAGTACGCTTGTTTTATTCCCATTGAAACGTGTGGAATGGTCCTTCCTTTTATCTGATGAACACTATTTTTTCCTAAACATTCTCATCTAAGGGCAAAAGCAATGGAAGCACATAATGAGTCAAAGCATGTTAAGCCATCTGCTTTAGAGTAGATTCAGCAGCTGCCTTTATTCCCATTAATATTAACACATCTCAACTTGTATGCTACCGGTATTTCTTCATCAAAAGTGCACATCTCACTATGGAAAATACAAAAAAGGAAATTCTGCTTTTACCATTGATGGATTGAACCCAGTCACACAGGTATGCTAGTCTCCCACCCCGAGGGAGGGGAAGTCTCTGCTGATGTTGAGCAGAATGATATGTAGAGCAACAAGGGTATTTGTTGTAAAACATAATGTAGATGTAGAAAGTATTGTCAGTTTTCCCCTACACCCATTTCACCCCTCTTCTCAGTTCCATGGGGAGATGGTGGTACTGATAACACAAACCAACAGTCTCCTGTTGGGCATGTGATGTATACTGTCACAATCAAAGTGAAATGCAAGGATTGTATTAGGTAGCTGGGGGCTCCGTCCTCTCCTTTCCTTTCCCCTCCACGTCTCCCCCTCTCTCTTCCCTTCCTCTTCATTTTTCTTCCCCCTCTCTGCCTGTGAATGTGATGTGACCAAGGACATTTAATAGACCTAAGAGCTAATGGCAGCCTTCATGCAACCACAAAGAAAACCAACTTAAGGACAAAGTGAAATTCAAAAAATGCAGTGGAAATCAGGGAAAAGAAAAAATACCTTTTCAATGACGTTGTTGAGCTGCCAGATCCATCCTCACTTGAAAACTACTAACAGCTAGAAGTTTTCAGTTACATGAGCTAACAAATTTATTTAGTTGCTAATCTATTTAAGTTGAATTTCTACTTGCAACCAAAAGTAACCTAACTGATAGAGCTTGCTTCAGACAAAGGGTTTTTTTTTTCTTTCTTTTCTTTTCATTTACACTGCCCTGTCATCCCAATCCCTACAACTAGGTACATTTTAAATGTCTTGCCTTGTCCATTCTTGAAAGCAAATTCCCACATTGTGCCTTGTATAACCCAAGATTTAAAACCGTAATATTTGATTCTCAAGGTTTCTTTCTTCTTCTTTCTGTCCCATCCAAATGTGCTTGTGTTCTCTCCCCTCTTAGTAAGGCTGATCTACTAACTAGTTAATATTCGGCCCAATATCTCAATATCAGTCTGCCCTCAAATAATGTAATTAAGACACATGCCAAATTGCAGGTGTTTTAAGAATTGTATTAATAAGAGGTATCTGTCCTGTGGGTTTAGCTACTTGGCTTAAATGAAGAGTTTCTCTTTATGTCATTCATTCATTCTACAGATTGGTTGAAATCATCCTATATAAAGTGACTTGTTTGGGAATGATGCCATAAATTCAAGGTTTCTGCCCTCAAGAAGCCTGCGGCTTGTTAGAGAGGACCGACCACAAACTGACATAGAACATAGCATGCAGGGTCCAAGGGGCAGGAGAGCAGAGACAAAGCATAATCCAGGCAAGGAAGTTGGGAGGGCTTACTGAAGGGGTAGGCTATATACTTTATGAGTACAAAGAACACATTTTATTCAATATTATATCCCTTGTATTTAACTGATACTCTTCATATGGCCCTCAACAAATGTGTGTTGAATAAAAGAATGAAAATGAAATGAAAAATGAACTCACATATTAGAACAAATTACTAGGCCCCATGTGCCAAAAAAAAAAATATAAGAAAGCCATGAGTTTGGGGGATTTTCCTTTTCTTTATTTAAACATTTTTTTTAATAGCAGATTAGAATAAAGTTTAAAACCTGCTAATGTTTACTGATCAGATATTGTCAGAACCTGTAGTGGTATTTTTATTGATAATTAAGGAATTGTAGGATAGGAACAGAAATGCTTCATTAAAATTACTCAGCTAGAATAGTTCCACAAATGGGAAAGATGGAATGGACATAATTTTCCCTATTCTTTTCACTGTCTACAACTTAACACTCTGGACTCTATATATAAAGCAAATATTAGAAGACTCAAAAGGTAGAGAGAAGAGGCACACTGGCTAGGGACCTTGAGTCCAAAGGAATTACATGGTGGTACGATCCCTGGGTTTCCTCTTTACTTCATGTATCCCACAGTTGGAGCTGCGGAAGCTAGCAAACCAGGAACACACAAACACAGCTGTGATAAAATCCTTCTCTTTTTAGCCAAAGGACTAGGAAAGGGACAGCCTAGGAAGACAGAAAATGTTTAGACAATAACTACTCTACACCAGTAAAAAAAATACAGAATAAACGGTGACTCCATTTTACCTATGCCAGCAAAAAGCCACACAGGAGTCTAGACTTCCACCAAAGGAGACCAGCTCTACATATTAGTACTTAAAAAACTGAAATTTAATACAAGCAAACAAATGACCCTTAATAAATGGGCTCAACAGCAGAATGGAGGACATAGAGGAAAGAGTCAGTTAACTGAAAGACAAAATAATAGAAATTATTTAATCTAAACAACAGGGAGGAAAAATAGACTGAGAACACACACACACACACACACACACACACACTTTTAGTAATATGTGGGACTTTAATGAAAAAATCTAACATTTGTGTCCTTGGAACTCTAGAAGGAGAGGAGAAAAAGAGCAACTTTAAAAGCACCACCTAAAAACTTCTCAAATTTGGCCAAGGGCCTCAAAACTTACAGATTCAAGATATCTGGGAAAACCCCAAACATGATAAGCCCAAAGAAATCTATACCAAGACACATTATAGTCAAATTTCTGACAACTGGAAATAAAAAAAAAAAAAAACATTCTTAAAGCGGCCAGAAGAAACATTGTACAGTATTGCATAAAGAAGAAAAACAAATCAGCTGACACTGAGTTTCTCAGGAGAAACGGCAAAGGCCAGGAGAAAGTGATGCGATCCTTTTTCAGGGCTGAAAGAAACAAATTGTCAACTCAGGATCTTACATCCAGTAAAAAATAGCCTTCAGAAATGAAGAGGGCTCAAGAAATTCTAAGATGAAGGAAACTGAAACAATTTGTCACCAACTGGCCTGCACTAAAAGAATGGCTATCTTGAGTATTTTTGACTTTAATAAGAAATAAATGATTCATTAATTAGGTTTGTGACAATATAGATGAAACAATAAGTGCTTTCTGGTGAACACAGTGAAGTAATTTCCTGCCAGGTGTTTTGTTTTGTTCATGCACCTCCCTCTCCCCCACTCCCACCCTTGGTCTAGTTCTTCCAGACTAACCTTCTATGGTGTATGTATGAAGGGTGAGCGGGAACACAGAGAAGTGCAATTTCCTGACTTCTAAAACCTTCCCTTTTACCTCGCATCCTTCTGAACAGACTGAAGCTTGATGTTGGCAACTTCACCTAAAGGCTCTCTCACCTACTCAGTTAGGGTCCTCAAACTGAAGTCCACAGCCCATTCCCATCAGAATTAGCTAGAATGTTTGTAAAATGAAGATTTCTTCACATCATGTGGCCCAGACTTACTGGGTCAGAAACTCAGGTGAGGTCTCTCTAAGACTGTATTGCCCAGAAGCTCTCAGGTGATTCTTACCCACAACATTGGACTATACAAGTGTTGATACTCACAAGGACCTTTATCAATGCCACCACACTGCAGCCGGTGTGGCTCAGTTGGTTGGACATTGTTCTGGAAGCCAAAAGGTCGCCAGCTTGATTCCTGGTCAGGGCACATGCCTGGGTTCCATGCTGGTCCCCAGTCCAGGTGTGCACTGAATGCAACTGGTTGATGTTTCTCTTTCACGTCGATGTTTCCCTCTCTTTCTCCCTCCCTCCCCTCTCTAAAAGTTTTTTAAAAATCAGTGCTACCATCTGTGGCAAAGTGGGAGCGATTTCTCCCATCAACACACACACTGTTTTGAATGGAATTCCTTTGATGTCCTGCCCCCTGCAGCCTAGCTCTTCCCATTAGGGGAGGTATCCAGCAACCAAGTACACAGTTTTTTCACAAGGATATTTTAAGGTAATATATTCAGCCTGGTTCAAAGGTTTCAGAGTTTTTGATCCCACACCTGTGATGGCAGGTTTTAAGGCACAGATCTGATGCTTTGAGAGGCACACGTTTCTTATTCGTTTTTGTCCTTGTCCACAGGGTTCAGTGGTAAGAGGCTCAGAAGTCAGGTTGACTTGGGCTTGAATCTTTGCCTGGCCATAACTAGTATGTGACACTAGGGACTAGCATTCTCCCTGAGCTTATTTTCTCATTGAAAGCAGAAGTGATTCCACTTGTGGAACTCAAAGGGTTGTTATGAGAACCTGTGGAGGACAGCCAGAGTGGAGTCGTGGAGAAGGACACGGGCTTTGAAGTTCAGAGGGAGCGGGGTGAATCCTGCCTCTGGCTCGTGCCAGCCACAGGATGAGGGGCAAGTTATTCTACTTCTCTAGACCTCGTCTTCACGATGAGGATAATAATATCCCTTGACCAGCATTGTCAAAATTTAGTGAAATGACCCAGACAAATGATGAGTGCTTAATACATGACAACTGTTATTTCAACTTTGGGAAAAGAACTTTCACAGTGTCAGGTTCAACCCCGAAAAGAGCGTTTTTGCCTATTACTATTATGTTTAAATTATTTTAGCAGAATTTCCAGTCGCACAGCTATAAAGTAGGTTTCTGAGGCACAGAGACCCGGGATGAACGCCTGCTCTAGTATTTCTTATTTCTGTGGTTTTGGCACAAGTTGCTTAATTTTGCTGAGCCTTATATGTTCATAAAGGAAGGGATAGTAATACTTATCTCACAAGACTGGTATAAGACACTAAAATAATTTTGTGCAGTTTTCTGCTTCCCTTACAACCCCTTCCCAGCACCCCAGTCCTCTCCTCAGGGAACAATAAATTAAAAACATGAAAACCATGGCTAGGACAGTACAGGGGCTTACAATCTGATTCTGGCTAATAATGCTTGTGTTCCATTTCTGACTAAATCATGATTGCAACTTGCTAATCAGGGATAGAGCCAGAGAACTCCAGTCCTCTCGACTGCAGTCGAGATTGTAATTCACAGATGCTCCTGGAGTTATGATGTGGTTATGTCCCAATAAACCCCTCATAGGTGAAAATATTGTGAGTCAACAATGCATTTGAACCTACTGAAATAATGGCCTTTAGCATACAAATACTGGAAAACAGTGCACTGTATGGAATTGCCCGTTTACCTTACTGTACCTGTGGTTAAGCAAGAGCCGCATTCGCTGCCACTGCCCAGTATCACGAGAGAGTGTCCCGTTGCGCATTGTTACTCCAGAAAAAGATCAGAACTTGAAGAACAAGTGACCTTTGAACAACACGGGTGTGAACTGCAGGGGACCACTTATATGTGGATCTTTTTTTTTTTTTTCAATAAATACAGAAGGTCTCTTGTATCTCTGAGTTTTGCATCTATAGATTCAACCTCCCAAACAGCATTTTCACATCCCCCAGTGAGAATTCCCTATCATGGATGAAAATACTGTTTTCAACCCACAGTTAGCTGAATCTGAGGATGCAAAATGCTGAGCGTAAAGTGTTGGCGGAGTCAAAAGTTACACATGGATTTTTGACTGGACAGGGGCTGGTGCCTCTAACCCCTCATTCCTCAAGGGTCAACTATGCAGTTTCCACTGAATGCTTCTCGCTTTTGCACCATCGTAAAGTAGAATAATCATCAGTCGAACCATCATAAATCAGAACCATCTGTGGGTTTGCTGGAAAGCAGTTTATCAAGTTTTCCAAGTTCTTTCAGAACAATTGCACACAGAGTCAGGTGCCTTCTGGGGACACCCAGTGCACGGGACATCAACTTTGAAAGAACGGGTGTGGTGAACTTCAGGCTCAGGTTGGGTCTGGAGTATAGACGAAGATTCCTCTCTTGACCAACATGGCCATGTTTTAATCCGTAAACTGCATCTCTGTTTTTAGGGGGGAAAAAAAAAACATAATGAAAAAAAGATTTGAAGAAAACTCAAAGTAATCATAGGAAATGTTATTTCCTAAGTGATGTGTACTTTGCCTACCACTCTGAGGTCGCAGTCGGTTTGTTCGAGGTAGTAGTATGGTAGGACGAAAACCAGCGTGGTGCAATGCCCTTTCAAACTATTTTCTCTTCATGCCCGGCTGGTGTAGCTCAGTGGATTGAGTGCGGGCTGGGAACCAGAGGGTCCCGGTTCGATTCCCAGTTGGGGCACATGCCTGGGTTGCGGGCCAGGTCCCCAATGAGGACCATGTGAGAAGCAACCATACATTGCTCTTTCTCCCTCCCTTCTCCTCTCTCTGAAAATAAATAAATAAAATCTTTAAAAAAAAATTGTTTTCTCTTCAAATGAACTGCAAATATTTTTGGAAAATAGATCTGTGATTTATATTTCATAAACTGAAAAATATTATCTAGATGTAGAAAGCACCATATTTCCTCTTTGATTGTTCTGATTTCTTCCTTATTATTTCTTTTATTTTTACTTCATTGATACTTTTGACTCCATTTCTCTCAAAGAGTCCAGTGGATATTCCTTCCTTACAAAACAACAGAAACTTTGCTCTCATTCTACATTTTACAGGATTTTCAATGATCTTTGACCAAAACATAGTAATGATTACATTTTTGATTTTCCTCTTAACTGTATCATTCATTGTCATTGTTCATCCTTTTTTTTTCTCTTTTTTTGACCCTGCCTCACTGCCACCTGGACTATCATCATACTATGGGGACATTTCTGAGTTAAAGTTCTCTGTAGGACAGAAACAGGACAGATAATTAAAATGGGTATATGTGTAGCAGGTTTATCTGGGTTGAACTATCTGCACAATCTTGAAAACAGATAGGATAGTCTTTTGAGGAAGCTATTGCTATCTGAAAAGAGTTATAAATAATCTTGTTAACCTCCCCAAATTTGGAAATCCTTGAAATGTCATTAATATCTATTATATTTTAAGAATAAATTAAGCATTGTAGTATCTGTCAGTGTACTTATACAGGGGTGGAAAAAGGTAGGTACACAGTGGTAATACAAATAAATGGTACAATAATTAATAAATAATAATACAAGTTTAAACTGTGCTTTGCATACTTATAACTGTAAACCTACTTTTGCCCACCCCTGTACTATTATAGTTCTTCAAAAAATGCTGTTATTTATTGGCATTGCTGATGGTAATCCAGTGTGCAAAGTCATCCAGAAAAGTGTAATCTGAATTAAAAATTAATAGTGTTGCCTATTGCTAAAAAAATAGTTTTGGTTATATAAAAGAAAGTGATATTTAATCCATTGTAAGTAAGGAAAATTCGAAGATATTAAAACTAAACTTTTTAAAATTGAGATGAGAGGGTATTAAAATAGAAAAGATATTTATATTCCTTCTAATAATCACCTTGCTGAAGGCTGTGGATTCTGTGCAGGTAAAAATGAAGAGGCAATTTACTAGAATAAGACATAAAAAAGAAATTCCTCATATTTATCTGTTATGTAATGATTTTGTTAAATTTCAGTGCAATTTTGTGAAGCACTTTGTGTGAAACACTTAGAATTTTTCCTAAAATCCTGGGGCGCTGTTGCTGCAGTTATTAATGTTAAACAGAAAATGCGGCCTCTGTTCTTGTTAATGGTGGGAGACAGATGCTTTACCTGGAGCTATGGGCTGCAGGCAGCCCTCGGAGCCAATCACATCACTCATATTATGTGGGATGGTGCTTTGGGCATTTGCTTACTCAGAAATAATGCACATCATTAGAATTTTTTACTGTGATCGCATCTTTAGTTGATGCATTCTGCTAGACCTAACGCTGAAATACAATTGCACAGAACATCAGTGGATTCTCTAAATTTTGAGAAAAATGCATCACATTCTGAACCTAGAGGTTTATATTGCATGGGAATCTGAGCCTAGACAATACGTCCTTCTTTTCTTTACCCAGTGTAAGACATAAGCCGTTTCTCTTGTGTGCGCTGTTCTGTTGCTCTGCATAAAGACGTAGTATCAGTCCCGTGCGTGGATCCTTGATATCAGAGCACCCTCACTCCATTTGTCATTAGCGGGAACACATGGGGAACTACAGTTTGGACTCCAAACATCTGATAACCAGATGGCTAGTCAGCCTCAATGTTGTGCAAACATTGTCTGTTTGCGAGGCTGGTATTTGCACACACATCTTTGGCAAATGACGGTAAAGCATTGCGCAGAAGAAACGTGTCTCCTGAGTCACAAAGAAGGGAGCATCTTTCTCAGATCTATTTTCTCTCTTTGAAAAGGCTGATGAATTCTTTTTAAAGATGCAACACTATTTTGAGGAAGATTTTGAGAGTTAAATGTGGTGGGGGTATGTTTTCAATCTGGAAAGTTTTTTTTTTCTTTTTTTTTTTCTCCCCGAGAAAGTTTACAATAAAAATATCACACTCATCTAGATTATTTTTTAAATCCTGGCCTAAATGGAGCAACAGCCACACACAGGGGAATCATCAGTTGTACTCAAGCCCCTGGTGTAAGACTTGTGTGTACACACTGGTCGGCAGATATTTATGTCTATGTGTGTGTCCTGTACGTGTATATATATGTTTGCTAGAATCATATTTATTCACTTTCTGTCATGGAAGGCCATGTAGTATAATGAAAAATGCAGTGTAATGAAAACTTGTTTGTGGGATTTGTCATCTCTAGGGGCAATATTAACAATGGTTAAAAAGATGGACTCTGAAGTTAAAGTTGCCTCTGTGATCCTGTACAAGTTGATCGCCTTAGTCAACCCTCTCATTCATGACATGGCAGTTGCAAGAGCACTACCCCATAGGTTTGTTATGGGATTAATGAAATAAACCTATAAAGCTCTTACAAAAGGGCCTCTCAGATAATAAGTACTGTGTAAGCCTGAGCTTTCTTTTTATCTGTTTATCTACCTTCTGTAGCCTACCTTGTATCCAAAAGACTTAGGATTGTGATTTTAAAGTACTCAGTGAATATGTATTTTTCTGAGCTGGGCCTAATTATGAGTCAGAGGTCCATAACTGCTTAGCCATGCAGCTTGAGTAAGCCACTTTAACTCTCATAAGCCTGTTTCTTCATCCATGAAATGGGGGCAATGATTTCAGCCCTGTGTTCCTCACCAGTTTATTATGTAGTCCAAATGAGATAATGATATGAAAGCATATGTTTAGTTTGAAACACAAGGCAGATAATTGTAATGCTTTTGGAGATAGTTTATCTCCAAAAAGGAATGAGGTAACTGAACCGGGCTCACTTCTTATGTTTTAGCAGATGTGATAAAACACCTACGTTGACAACTATATTAAAGTTAAAGTTAAGAAAGCTCCAGAGCAAGTGCTTTGATAAAACAAATATGGAGAAATTATTTCTGACTCTGAAAAGAATGGAAAGATAATAAATATTCATCAGCCAAGTCTTAGCCCATACTTTGAAGCAATTTTTAAATTTTTTTCACATTTAAAAATTTTTGTTCAAGTACAGTTGTCTCCATTTTCCCCTACCACTCCCCTTAACCCCAGCCACCCCCACTTCCCACCCTTGATCCTACCCCTCTTTGGTTCTGTCCATGTGTCCTTTTTAAGATTCCCAGTCACCTTGATTATTATCTTGCTTAAATTATGTTTCATTTAGAGCCAGATCAATTGGGAACCTATGCCAACATCTAGGAGAATCTCAGCATTTGGAGAGATTTTATTTCTTGGTATAGTAGGAGAACATCGTATCGCTTTTTTGAGAACCCCTGACTCAAAACCGTTTTCATCTGAGGAAATGAAAAATGTATGCTCAGGGATATTTTGCTCAAGGCATTTTGTTCAGGCAGGAAGCATTTGGTTCTTTCTTATTTTATAGATAAAGGATATGCTTCACGAGCTCATATGGTTAGGAAAATATTTCCATCAGATAATATCAATCTTATCTATTATTCAGGTAGGTTTTAAAAGTCAGGTTAAGTAGTCTATTCTTACATGTTTGGGTTCTTAAATCCAAATTACAGAAAAACGAATAAAAATAAATAGCTTATGTTGCCTTTAATTTAAGGCAACCCTGAATTTTCTCCAGGATCCAGGTCTCATTCATAATAGGAAGGTGCACTGAACCCCCACAGAACCAAACCTTCTAACTAAAGTGCCCTTAAAAGGGTCCAGTTTCCATCAGACATCTTTCCTATCTATGACAGAGTAACTCCCTGGTGTCCCACTTGGGAAAGGCAAGAGATTACAGTCATTCTCAACATCTGTGTGGATTTGTACTAAACCAAAGAAAGCTGAGCATCTCAAAGGTTACAGACGACTTCCCTACCCACACTTCTCCCTTCATAGCCTTGTCCTTACGTATAAAGAAGACACAATTTTTGATACTTCTCCCTATCTTATTAGTAATGCCTCTGCATTGAATCAACTCTTTGACCTCTGTTTTATTATTGAAATGACTTTTACACCACCCACATCAGATATTGCTCATCATGTCTACTGGAGTACTTTTGGCCATCACATGACGCATCGGTGATTCACAGCCGTAAGCAATCGTCGGTGTAGATAATAGCTGACTGTGCGAGGCTGACGTGTTTGAGATCTCTAGGCAATCATATTTAATATCCAGAAGTTCGTTTTCTGGAACTCAACAGGATGCTAACACCTATCATCAAAGTTCATGTTCTGGGAATAGTGATGTCTTATTATAATTTTGAATAAATGTGTGTTGCTTATTAATTAAAATTGTTCTGTGCACAAAACATATTACTACCACATTTCCTTCCAGCTGAGTCATAGTACCGAGATGATTACTTTTGAGATTAATTATTTTTAAATATTACAAAGTATACCTGTTCCTTCTTGTACTCTATCCACAGACTCCTATTACATTTGAATAAATTTTAGATAAAGCCCATTTTAAAATATAATGCTATTTTTACTTGGGCCATCATTATTTATTAACCTTGATAATATTTTTTATCAATGAAGAAAGTAGGGGGTTGTAAAGAAGACAAAATTGCAAAGCAGAAGGTGTGTACAGTTAAGTATTGTATTGGGTAGTCTCTATTTGTCCCTCTACATCCTCTCTCTCGCCTCCTGTGAACCCAGGACAACAAAGTGGGAGTCCTCTGCTTTGCGGTTTCTGGTTGGGCAAGGTCAGTGGTAGTCATTAGTAGGAAACTGGAGGATAGAAAAAAGCATAAGGTCTGGGTTCTGTTCCCTAGGTCCTTCCTGAGTCAGTTTATCAGAGACTGTGTCCCTTTCCAAGGCCACAGTTCATTCAGGCTCCTTATAAATACAGTTCTTTCTGGATGTTGGTAGCCTCTTCTCTCACCTCATTCCTTTGGGTACTGGAGATAGGAAACAAAGGCTCCCTCTACTGCTAGCCCGCGTGGACTCGCCCCCCATGTTGATTTCCCTTACCTTTCTCTGTAAGTTGTCCTGTCATCGGTCTTTCTCGTCACCGTTTCTGAGTGTTCCATCTGTTCTTGCCAGTGTCTGGTTAATACTAGGTGTAAGAGTGAAAAGAATAGGCCAAGACTGCAACCAGTTTGCTGGCTTTAAGCTCTGGCTTTGCTGCTTCCTCGCTGTGTGACATCAGGCACATCCCTTCCTTTTCCTGGACTGTAATTTCCCCAACTGCACAATGAAGGGTAGTTGAACCAGATTCTGAGCTTTAAAAATTCTATGTTCTGTATGCACCTCAAAATGTAGAAACAGCCACCTCTGTGACATGTCATTAATAAATCCTCCAGTCACTTCCAGAGGAATGGAAACAAGTAACCCTCATGAAACGTGTCAGTACTTAGTAATGCTGTTCGTGAACTTAAGGGACACTACTCCACACATGGGAATGGCCACATTTGGGTGTTTCTCCAGTGATTTCTCCTCTAGTATATAAATATTATCAAATAGAGACATATTCCTTGTCAGTTCTGTGGAAAGGCCTCCATCTGCAATCGGGTTAGTCTCCGATTGGGTCTAAGGGAAACCCACTCAGCCTCTTCTTCACCTAGGCACCGATTTGGATATGAAAGATGATATTGTTAGGTCCCTGTCCCATTTCTGTATGGAAAGAATTTTGTGAAGCATCACTATTCTAATACTTATCTGCTCTTTCATTGGGCCCTATCTGCTACCTGCTTGTCCCAATGACCTCACTGCAAGGTAAAGGGAAACAGAGGTGAGTGAAAGTAAAGCCACAATGATTACTGTAGATGAGAAGTATAAATGTGTGAAGAATCTCTATGTTTTAGTGTGATTATTTCATGGAGGGTGCTGCAGCTGTGTCAGTTACAGCATTTTCAGGGCCCAGGTTGCTAGATCACAGGGCGCATGAGAATTGTACTATTGGATCCTGGAGAACTGCTGCGGCTCTGAATCTCTGAGTCAGAAACGTGAATGGCCAACCGAAATAGACACAGGCCAGCTCAGAGATAAAGAGAGCAAAATTGAATATTGTTGAGTGTCAGTGACCTGAAAGAAGGATGTGGAAAAACAATATCTCAATAAAATGCCAGGATGATTGATTTGTATAGAGTAGATACCTTTTGCATTGAAGAAAATGTGTCTTAACTGCAAAGTCATTGAAGTTATTTTCTGGGACTCTTCTCAAAATCCCCTTAATTTAGGAAGTTATTTTACTCTGATGTCAGGTAATGGAGGAGAGATCACTGGAGCTCTTGGTTTCTGGAGAATGTGTAATACACAGTAACATCATCTGCTCTGCATTTTTTGTGGGACTTTATGCTGTCTATTTTATTCACAGAATTCCTTGTTCATGTCCCTCAACTGCCAGTGAGATCCCTTTACATGATGCAGCTTAGCATTGAGTGACACTGAAAAATGAACCGCAGGCATAAATTATGTAGGCATTTGTATCTATGCATTATTTTCAGATTCAGAAGAGGGGTAAAACAGCAGTCCATGATGTATTTGTAGTTTAAAATATTTCGCTAATATCCATTTTCCAGTGACAATTTCCAGCAGTTTATTTTAAATTGCTATTTAGGAAAGGAATTCACTTTGGTTTCTCTTTTGACTTTTTTTGGATGATTAGTAATATTCCTACTCAAGAGTCACAGGGTTGCCTCTGCGTAGAGCACATAGGGGACTAAAGGACTCCTGGGATATTCACTTTTTATTGTATATGTTTTGTTTTGCTGTATTTTTCTAACCAGGTGCTACTATTCAAAAACATTGTTCATGCACCCCAAGAATAATATGATGATCCCACTCAATTCATGATAAGTGTTTTTGGATCTGATTTTGAATTGTTTCAATATTTAAGAAGTAATCATTACAATTCTGTAAGCTAAGTTGCCTGTGAGTCTGAGTGCACATTTATCATGAAAATATTCCTTTAAAAAAGACCCTGTCCTTTTCTTTAAACTTCAAGCAGTTTTGTGTTCACTGACCCGATTTAGGACACTAGCGATGATTGTCATGACTCTTCCCTTTGCCACTCTTGGATCATTTACCAAACCCTAATGATTTGAATACATGTCAGTCACGTCCTTCTCCTTTTCTCCAAGTCCAGTCACTGTTTTAGTTAGGGACCTCAGTATCTCTTCGTGAGAATACTGCAACATTTGTTTAATCAGTCTTCCTGTCTCCAGGCTCTCCTCTCAGCAACCCGTCTTCTACATGGTAACCAAAGCCACCCTTTAAAACATTCTTGATGATGCTCTCCTCCTGATGAAAATGAATAAGTGAAATGCAGTGGTTCCCATTTTTTCACAAGACAATGTCCATAAATCCCTTGACATTCTGACCCCTACCTAATGTCTCATCTTTGTGATTTCTGTCAACATTTATTTATTTGACTTTTTTCTTTCAAATGCCTGCTAATATGTTAGATCCTGTGTTTGGGATACAATAAAGGAAAATACCAGATGATGTTTATCTTCTCATCTTCACTGCTCATTGGGGGTGGGGACACATAATCAAAACATACAAATGTTTATTTAGAAACAAAGATCAATTATGAGAGGAAGTAAGCACATGAGGTCTGTCCAGAAAGTCTACAGACTTGTAGTATGAAAAATAGAGACATTTATTGAAGGAGGTACAAGAAAGAGTATACATAGGACAATCACGGTTTTCCCAGTCGCCATCAGCTGCTCGTCTTATTTTCCTGAATCTCATTGATGGTCTGAAATCTCTTCCCTTTCAACAGTGATTTTAGTTTTGGGAAAAAACAGAAGTTGCAGGGCACTGAATCTCGCTGTATGGGGACTGAGTCACCTGGGTGATTTGATGTTTCATCAAAAAACTCTGCACTGGACATGATGCATGAGTGAGTGTGTTGTCGCGATGAAGCTGCCAATCACCAGTTGCCCATAGCTATGAGCTTCTGAATCATCTGAATAGTTTCCATGGAGGAATGTTCAAGCTTAACACAAAATTTGGTGCAGATTTGTTTCGCTACTCACTAAGTCATTTTGAATGTGATAGCCACACAGCACACATGCTCACTCAACATGGCATCTACCGCCCCCACTGACTAATGCAGTGAAATTGTCATTGTTCACACGGGCGCATTCCAGTCTACCCTCCTTGGCTGCCTGGTTATATCAGTATTGCACAAACCGTTGTTGTTACGTTAACAATGGTTGGACTTTTTACGGACAGACCTTGTATACCTGAGGGACCTGACCTAGTCTTGGGTTCAGAAAAAGCTTCCTGAATTTATGTTGCTAAGCATAGATCTGGAGAATAAATCAGCAACTTCAGGTGTGAGCCCGTGCCTTGTACCTCAGGCAGCCTGCCATCCTGCAACCTGCTGTGTTTTCCTGGACCTTTGCCTTAGTCCTGGACCTTTTCCTACTTTATTTGATTCTTGGTAAAACTATAATTATGTTCATCTTTTATTTTGCTTTATGGGGTATTATCATGCAAAGTCCAACTAAAATCTTATTTCTAATGACAGTCTTCCCTAAAACTACTTTTGGTTCCAGTTTTTGACCCCTATGGCCTAGAAGAATAAATAGGTCCCACATCATTTTATATGGATTATTTATTGCTTTGCATCTATCTCATTATTACATGAACATCTGACTATATTTCTCTCCCTGTCTCTTGTTGTATCCTTTGTATTCCCAGAACCTTAAAGTGGTACTCAGAAAACAAACAAAAATTAGTAAGTCCTTTGGATCAAGCAAATTGATAGAGTAATTATTTTATAGGTGCTATCAATTTTATTGGCTTAAGATAATAAATATTTACAGATTATCTCTTTTTATTCAGTGTCATTAATTTAAAAATTTCCCATCATAAGCAAGTGAACTATTTCAATTACTGTGTTATGATTCAGTAGTTTGAAACTTGGAATACATTTCCCCAAAGAGAAAGATGGCAGAATGTATTTGATTCTCAGATATGTGTAAAAAGATAACACTGCCCAATGGAAATAGCCAGATACACGGGTTCAAATGCTATTTCTAACTTTTACTAGCTTTATTTTACTAGCATGTTTTCACTCCAGAGGAACTCATTTCTCTTGCATGATAAAATATAGTACTTCCCTTACTTGTTCATTGTAAGAATTGAGTAAGTAGTATAGTATATAAATTACTTAGTTGAAATAATACAAGCTGATTGTATGATAGCTCTCCTCCCTGTTTGTCCCTCTCGTGTTTTACCCTTTATTGCATTGACACTTTAGGCAACTTTTGTCATATGAATGCATGAGCAAGTTACTGAGAATGAGAGTTTCCATATTTTACAGGTTCCTGAAACATTGAAAAGAGAAGACTTTTGCCTTCACATTGTGGGATCTACTTTTTGACTCACCTAACAAATGTTGACCTATCCCTCTTTATGTGCCAATTAGTAGTTGAGCAGTAGGGTATGACTATACCCTAAGGGCCTCATCACTTTCCACTTTCAGGGAAGCTTTGAGAAGCTATGGGAAGAGGATTCTGTTCTGAAAGAAGAAGGTCCATGAATGAGAATAGGGAAGGGTAGCCGTGGAGGCCATAGCCCAGCTGACTCCTGGATGAGACCAAGCCCTCTTCCTGAAGTCCGGCCTGGTCTGGCCATTGTGCACCTGCTAGCTGTAGACTCTGGCTAAACGCCCCGTCTGTGGTATGTCACAGGCACAGGAATAAGGGCCTTTCTCACCATTTACCTCTGAGCCAGTACAAGCCTTGCAGCTCTGGGTGCCTAAACGTAGTAAACTACTTTTGGCAAAGTCTCTAAACACAGGAGTATAATTAGATGGGGCCTTTATTATGTGTATGTATGAAATGATATCAATTCTTCTTATGAAGGAGAGTATAAAACAACTAGCAGGGTTGTTATGTAATTATGTCTTCACAAAGTCTTTTTTTCTGGAATGCAATAATTTTTCTTCATCTTTAAATGAACTCAAAATGACAGCATATTTCACCATAGAAAACCAAATCAGGATTTGGAATGCCTGTATTCAGAGAGAAAAATAAATCTCTGATAAGAAGAATTACTTTTAATTCTTATGTAATTTGCAAAATAAAGGGAGATGTGGTTATTTAATTTGATTTGCTCCTCTGTGTTGGTAAAACTGTGCTCTAGTCTAAAACAGCTGTGCTGCCTATTGCTTTATGGCTGATGTGGAGGGTTGAGAATTTTATTAATGATAGAGATTTTGAAAAGAGTGGTAGTTATTCTATGCTGCATTATTTAATATAATTATTAACTTTGCAATTATAAAGCTCCTGTAATCTACAGAGCACAAAGGGATGTTGAGTGCTCTATGGTCACCCACTGTGTTTCATTTTAGTGACAATTCTGTACCAGCACATAAAAAGCAAAAGCAAATAATTATGTATTCATGAAGCCATCCTTCCTAAAAATGTGTATATATGGATTAAACTCATGTCAATAATTTTCAAGAAAAGTTATTCTAATTCTTGAGAAATATAGTAAAAATTCTCATTATGTTGGGGCTACTCTGAAATGTAACTGAGTATGAAAGATGAGTTTATTTGTCAAATAATGTAAAGATATTTTCAATGAAATACTTTAAGCTACTTAGGGGGATAAAATACTTTTTTTCTTAAAAGTACTATTCTTGATAAAAAATAATTATAGTCATTAGAATATTTTATAATTATTAGACTAAACTGATAGTCTAACATTAATTCGCATATATATTTACATAATGCAATCACAACAACACAAGACTGAGCATCTTCTATGTTTCAACCCCTAGGCAGAGCTATTAAATACCTAATATTAGTGAATGTAGTATTAAATATTATAAAATAATTGAGTATAGTAAAATTTGATGTGCCGTTAACAGTTGTCCTTTAAAATTTTCTTCAAATAATTGTACTATGGCCTCTCAGAGGGTAAGGGATAAAGAGGACTTAACTATTTCTCAAGAATGTGTAAAGTGGTGGTGGAAAAGTTATACTAGATTTTGAGTTAGAAATCCCAACTGGGCTATCACCTTAACTCCGTGAACTTCAGCCAGTTATTTAACCTTATCCCAGCTCAGTTTCCTCTGTTAAAATGAAGATCATGATGCATACATTATAACACTTTGGTAAGTATGAAAAACAACGTGTGGAAAGCAATTTGTGAATTACTTTATGACAGCAACACTGAGCTTTTAGCTGAAGTTCTTGATCAGTGATATTTCAAAAAAAGTGACCTCAGTTTTTTTTCCAACGCCAATATTCTGTGAGATGTGTAATGTCTTGTGTCCTTTCTAAGTTGTATGTATGTTTTTTATCTACTTATTCATTCATTCATTATAAAATTTCAGGCCTTGTTTCCATGGTAATTTCTGATTCCTGAGTTCTGTTTTTTTCTCCCAGCTTTACTGAGATATAATTGACATATAACATTGTGTAAGTTTAAGATGTACAATGTGATGATTTGAGATTCTATTTACTTATTTATTTACCCAAATAAGGTTTGTTAACACATTCTTCACCTTCCACAATTATCATTTGGTTGCTGTGGTAGTGGGGAGGACATAAAAACTCTGCTCTCATAGCAGCTTTCAAATATACGAGGGTTTGCAAAAGTAGGTTTAGAGTTGTTTATATGGAAAAAGACAGGCAGGTTATGATTATGATAGTACAAGAATAAGCTCGGTGTTTTGCATACTCACAACTGTAAACTTACTTTTGCACACCCTTGTATGATATAATATTGTTAACTATAGTCTCAGATATTTCTTTGAGACAGTGATTTAATCTTTCAAATATATATCCAGAAGTGGGGTTGCTGGAGCATATGATAGTTCTCTCTCTAACTTTTTGAGGCAATTTCAGACGGTCTTCCATAGTGGCTGTACCAATTTACTTTCCACCGACACTGCACAACGGATTCCTTTCTTCCCATTCTCACTAAGATTTGTTATTTCTTTCTTTCTTTTTAAATTAGTAGCCATTCTAAAAAGTGTGGGTGATATCTCATGGTCGTTTTGATTTGCATTTCTCTAATGATTAGTGATATTGAGCACCTTTTCATGTACCTGTTGGCCATTTGTATGTCTTCTTTGGAAAAGGTTTATTCAGATCCTCTGCCTAACTTCAATCAAATTGTTTTTTGCTTTGTTCTACTATTGAGATGTATGACTACCTTATATATTTAGATATTAATGTGTTATCAGACATGTGGTTTAAAAATATTTTCTCCCATCAGGTAGGTTACTTTTTCCATTTTGATGATTTCTTTTGCTGGGCAGAAGCTTTTGTTTGATGTAGTCCCACTTGTTGATCTTTGGTTTTCTTACTTGTGCTTGGTATTAAAGCCCCCTAAATTATTGCCAACATCAATGTCAACGAGATTTCCTCTATGTTTCCCTCTAGCAGTTTTACAGTTTCAGATTTTATGTTTAAGTCTTTAATCTATTTCAAGTTAGTTTTTTTGAGTTTTGTAAGCCAGGAGTCTAATTTCATTCTTTTGCACGTGGATATACAGTTTTACCAACATTGTTTAGTGAAGAGACTACCCTTTCCCCATTGAGAAGCATTGGATTTTTTTGGTTTTTGTAAATAAATATTAGTTAACCATGTATGTATGATTCTGTTTCTGGGCTATTTTGTTCCTTTGATCTATGTATCATTTTTATAACACTATTATACTGTTTTGATTACTATAGCTTTGTAATATGTTTGAAATCTGGAAGTGTGATGTGTCCAAATTTGTTCTTTTTTCTCAAAATTAATTTGGTTATTTGGGGTCTTTTGTGGTTTCATACAATTTTAGGACTTTTCATTTTTCTATTTCTGTGAAAAATGTCATTGAAATTTTGATAGGAGATTGCACTGAACCTACAAATGGCTTTCAGGTTCTGTTCATTGAACTCTTTCTCACACTTAGATCTTATCCTCCTTGTGTTCTTTTCCATCTGTTCTTGCCCATCTCACATGTCATACTCAATGGCCCTTGTCTTCTATCTTCTCCTTCCAACAAACCAAACCAACAAGGTATATGATCAATTCGACTAAAGATTTTAGGCAGTTTAAAGCAATGCAAACCATGTAGGAATACATAAAATGTAGGGTAATACAAACAACTAAAATTTGGATGTGAAAAATATCTCTTTCTATTTATCCTACAGCCACTCAAGCACTAAAAATTTCTCTAAAATCCCCTTTCTGTAAAATTTCAAAGCTCTGTAGTACTTCTGTTTGTGTCTTTTTAGTTCCTTTGTTCAGGTAAACAAAATGTCATTTCTTGTTTTAGAAGCCTCCTCTCCTCAGACTTCGCCATCTCTTTCTGTGTTTCAGTCTCACTCAGCTCTGGCCTCATCTTTGCATAATCAGATATTCCTTTTTGTCCCTGGTTAAACCTACCTCTGTCTCTTCCAGTCACTTCACAAAGAAGGAAGCTTTACATAACATTTTCTTACTATTTTTAAGACATACCATTTCCCTTAGAAGATAAGAGTGTCTACAGTCCATTTTATTTATTCTATTAAAAAAAAAGTACTGTAAAAATCTACTCTAATTTCCCATCAGATCTTTGCTATGACAGAAAGACTTTTTTCCTCCTACTTACTGTGTAGCTAGGTTACATTACTGAGGTTTTATTAAAGTGATTTTAAAAATATGCCTTTAATTTTAAAAGTCTGAGTTGAAAGCTTGTTTCGACTGTGCACTAACCTGCATTGGGCAGGTTTCTATTCATGCATCTGAGTGAAATGTGCTAGCTAATGTGTCTTATAGTAGGTCTTCCTGTGATGGCTAATTCAGACAGTGTATGTGAGGTATTAGGTACAATGCCTAGCATATTGTAAGTATTTAATAATGATTGTTAGATAGACCAGAAAGCTACTAATGCACTTTTTCTAGTATGCATGGACCTCTTATCTTGTTCCCTTGGCCCATTCACACATTATGTTAAAAGATGTTAAGTATTTAAGAACATTGATAGATTTCAGGTTTATAAACCTCTTGGTTTGAGCTAAAAGTCTTGTAAAACTTTATTTTATAACTTGTTATGATTAATTTATAATGTCTTTATGTCATTTTTTTCTTTTTTGAGTTTAAATATCTTTTTAAAGAGTTATCCCATGGTAGATGGCGACTGAGCACATAACGGCTTATTGAAATTTTGAACTTATAAAGTCATATAGATTTAGTTTTACAAATAACCTAGGACTTTAGCTATAGATCTCAAAAGAATTAAATGCAAAAAATCTCGACAAAATTCATAATATTATAGCAGTGGCATAGCAGTGAATTCTCTGCATGTGTGCTACCATGCTTTCTGCACTAACCAGGGATTGCAAAGATAGAACTTTTTTCTAGTTTTGGGGTCAACATAATAATAGTTAGATAACCACTTACTGTACATCTACTATGTATTAAGTATATTGCAGGCAACACAAATGAAAATAGTTATATGAGGTAGGTTATTGCTTAATGAATAGGAAAACTGAGGCTCAGAAAGTTAGGAAATTTTCTCGTCTGCATCTCAAAATTTAAAACCAGAGGAATCTAACTAGATAAACCTAAAATCTTGCTGCCGTGCTTTGTTTAGAAAAATGTAACACACTTTTCATTATGATGTGTTTAATAAAAAGTGGAAATACAGTTTTTAGGAATACAATTGACCCTTAACAATGCTGGGGTTAGGGGCATTAACCCTAGCTCACTTGAAAATTCATGTATAACTTTTGACTCTATCATTGGTCCTTTGCATCTGTGGATTCAAAGTATTTTTGAACTGTTTTTGGGAAACTGTGGTTGGACGTGCAAAAATGCTGTTTTCAGTCTACAGTTGGTTGAATCCACAGAATGCAAAATCTGGAATTGAAGGGCAACAGTACTTACAGGCAAAAAGAAAAAAAATCTGCATATAAGTAGACTCACTCCATTCAAACCTGTGCCGTTCAATGGTCAACTGTAATGCCCACTTGTTGAGTTTAAACTTCTAAATGGATGAAATCACTTTATGGCTTTTTTTAAGTCAAACATTCCTGAGATGTCTCTGTATGAGCTAAAAATTTGTTACATTCTCCCTTCTTCGTACACATCTTTAATTTCTGTCTGCCATGTGTCAAGCACTGGATTAGACACCACAATGCCTAATAAGAGAATATGATGTAGAAATAGGCACAGATATTACCCATCATTCCAATAAAACTAAAATTGGATGAAAGAAGCACTAAAAGTGAAGTGCTACATGTTGTAAAAACTTAGAAGCTGGGGCAGGGTTGGGTTTGGATCTAATTAGGAAGAGTAGAAGAGGATCCTTACCTGTCTAAGATGAGTCCTTGTCAACCAGGTAAACACGGAAAGAGCATTTCAAACAAACAAATGTGCATGTGTAAAGGTCCCGAGACCAGAGATGGGAGTGCATGGTGGTGGCAAAAGAAACTAAAAGAAAGTGAACATAGCAGACTGAACTCCCCAGAAAGCAGAATCTGAGATGCTAATTAAAATGCAGGATACTTATTAGAGAGTGCCCTTGGTATTAACAGCTGGGAAGAGAATTGAAAAAAGCAGAATTATGCAGAAATTGAAGCCAAACTGATCCTATAGACACTCGAGGATGCATCAGGATAACACAGATTGCCAAATATTTTTTAATTTTTTTAAATTTATTAATTGATTTGAGAGAGAGAGAGAGGCGTCAATGTGAGAGAGAAACACTGACCAATTGCCTTCTGTTTGTGCCCCAACAGGGGATGGAATCCCCAATGTAGGTATGCGCCCTGACTGGGCATCAAACCAGAAACCTTACAGTTCATGGAATGACATTCCACCAACTGAGCCACGTGGCCAGGGCAAATGGACAAATCTTAAAACCCTACTTCCACCAGTGATTACATGGTGGCTGTTTTTGGAAACAGGGCATTTTATGTGAGACTGTACTCTTCAGCTGAGGCAATCAATTCCTGACTGACAGATGAGAGTATTTGATGAGCATTTTAAACAAATACTTTTTTTGCAAGAGGATCTAAATGGAGCATCACCGTATTCATTACACGTGTTATGGCTAATATTCATTACACGTGTTATGGCTAAAACACATAGAGCAAGATTTCTTAATCTTGGCACTTTAATATCTTGGAATTATTATTATTGTTCCATTATTATCATTATTTTGCCAGAGGTTTTCCTGTGCCTTGTATGATGTTTAGCAGCACCCCTGGCCTCTATTCCTAGATCCTAGGAGTGAATCCCCCAACTCAGTTTTATGATAAAAAAAAAGTCTCTCCAGACATTGCTAAATATTCCTTGGGAAGAATCAATAACCAAATCATGCATGGGTTTGTAGGTCAAATCAAGGATTCTTGTCCTTATTCTAAAGATTTTATTTTTTTAAATTTTATTGTATTTTTTCCATTACCATTTAACCCCCTTATATCCCTTCCCCCCTTGCAATAACGACACTGTTGTCCATGTTCATGAGTCCTTTTCTCTTTTTGCTTGATCCCTCCTTATTCTAAAAACCAGAGAAAGCCAATGAAGGATTTTTAGGAAAGATGACAAGGAAAGCTGAGTTATGTTAAAAGTATCAGTGTGGCTGCAGAATGGAGAACAGAGTGGACATGGGTCAGAATAGATGTGAGTCCAATCATTAGAAGGAGGCTATTTGAAAAGGTAATAACAGGTATTTGTAGGGAGACTCTGGTATAAATGTAAAGCTGAAAATAGACTTGAGAGATATTTGGGCTGGATATAAGGAGTCTGAAGGAAAAAGAGGTGTTGAAGAGGAATTCTCAGTTTTGCCTTGTATAAATGGGTAGAGAATGGAGTCATTTACTGGAACACAATGCATGGAACACAAAAAGGAAAACAAATATAAGGGATAAAGACCACGCTGTTTTTAAGTGACTTTTCTAAAAATTAAGTTGGAATGTCAAAAACACATTTGGATAAAGGTCTAAAGTTCAGATGAGACAAAGAGACACAAATCTTTCTGTAAGACTTTAATAGATATTGATTAAAACTATAAGTGTGAAGTTGAGTAAGAAATTTTCTCTACCCTCAACGAAGTTGCAGTCATAACTGGTAACTTTACCCAAAGCAATTTAAATTTCTCCCAGACTCTTACTTTCAAGTTTGCCATAGACATTGATGAAGTGTTCAGATATTTTAAAATATTCATTTTATCCATTAATGGAATAACACAAAGCATTGTTCATGTATACATACATATATGCATATGTATACATATGCATATACATATAGTTCATTTACACATACATATGTGTTACACACATATTTACACAATACATATGTATGTTATGCATGCACATTTACACATGTATGTGTTCATTTACATATACATATATGTACATATATATATGGATATGAAAACTTTTAAAGAAGTAGAAACTTGCAGTTACAGTAAATTTTGGTCTTTCTTTTCATCTAAAAAATGAATACAATGTATGCTACCTAGTTATTATCACAATGTGGAGTATTAACTAAGTTGTTCACCTGGAATTTTTCAGGCCACTAGTGAATCTTGGGAGTGTCAGAGATTTCCAATACCTAATATGCCTCTAAGCAGTAAAGCAGTTATTTCTTCCATTTTCCCAAAAGGAAATGATAATATGAGCAAAATTTTGGCAATAGTAAGAAAGAAAGACAGTTAAATTAAAAAAAAATAACTCATATAGGTAAGTGGGAGTGCTTTGGCTGTTTGTAAAGGATTAGACTTGGTAGACAGAGGCAGTTGCTGCAAGTATACCTGAAGACTTCATGTCTGACAGCAGGACCTAGGAGGTCAAGGCCAGAAACCTAGTGGTTTGGACAAATGTACCATATTCTTATCTAAATGATGGCATTCACTTATCCACATCTCAGGATTCCCAGTGTTTGTTTCTTTATTTCACACTTGCTATTCTCCACTCTCTGGAAGACTGCAGTCTCTCTGACAACTTTATTCTCAAGGCTGAAGAGTGTAATTGGCCTTGAAGGTTATAATAATTTTATTTTTAAAACATATGTACTAGAAAAATTTCAACATACTTAACTACTAGCCAATTATTATACTAATGACTATTTCTCTAACAGGTTAATCACTAGAAGTAAATGAATCAAATAAAATCAATTCAAAAATTGGTAAAAGGAAAAATTAAAGTAAAATAAATATTTGTATATTATAATCTGATAATCAGGATATTCTAAAGCAGAATGTTTAATAAAGCAAAAAACTAAGAGTATTTCTTCCAAAAACATTCTATTTGAACACACTCAAAACATGTACAAAGATAGACTATTCTCTTGAATATATAGTTAGTCCCAACTAATTTCAAAGGTTTAAATTATACACTATAGGCTATATGCCTGTAATGAAATTAAGTTAGAAATCATTAAAAGAAACTCAAATTATTAACAAGAAATATAGCATATTACTAAATACTAAATACTAATCAATTCATTCTTAAATAAACATGTCAAAGAATAAATCACAATAGAAATTAGAAAAATAATTTTAAAAACTAGTAATGAAAAATTTCTAATTCATACATGAGTGACAGAAAATAAGTAAGCATCAATCTAAAAGTTAAAAACAGCAAAAGAAATTCACATGCATTTGCAGTGGAGAAATAATAAAGATAGGAGCAAAAACTGTGAAGTAGAAACAAACATGAAATCAAAAAACTGAATTTGGTTTAAAAAAAACTAATAAAATTGATAAACCCCCCAATGAAACTGATCCTGAATAATAGAATTTGAAAGTTAACAGTATGTCAAGATAGTAAAGGAGACATCATTATAGGTCTTATTTTTTTCATATTTTTATTTGGTATTTTTCCATTAAAATATAGTAAGAAAATACTATGGACAATTTAATAATGATATTCTTTTTTTTAAATTATTTTATTGTTGTTCAATTACAGTTGTCTGCATTTACCCTCTCCCCACCTCACCCCAGGCAAACCCACCTCCCTCCCTTGCTTCCCCCCTCCCCCTTGGTTTTGTCCATGTGTCCTTCATTGCAGTTCCTGAATACCCTTGTCCCCCTTCTCCCCTTCCCCTTTCCCTCTGGTTACTGCCAGAATGTTCTAAACTTCAATGTCTCTGGTTCTATTTTGTTTCTCTGGTTGTATTTTGCTTGCTTACCTCAGAAGCGTCTTGGCTGTGGCTGATCTGAATTTCCCAGTAGCTGACCTGGCCTCGGTGCCTTCGCTCCTGAGTCCTCATACAAATGTCTCTGAGGTTTCTGAGTCCCTCCTCATTTTTTTGAATTCTTGTTTCTTCCTTCTGGTCCATCCCATTGGTTTGAGATCCAACCTCCTTTTTTTCCCTATTGGTTCCCTGTAAATCTTCCTCCATTATCCTTATTGTATTCTTCATCTGTTCAACTATTTGCATCCACCTATTTTCCAGTTTTGTTAACAATTT